>PVJX010005061.1:0-88563 GCA_004027295.1 Dolichotis patagonum
ATGGCTTAATACTATTGTGTTATGTTTGATATTATTGTATTTGAAACTATGCTCAACTATAGCAGAGTAAGAGATATGGTGTTAGATACTGTTGATGTCCATTTGACTTAATGTAAAGTACTGTGTTGCCTATGTTGTCCTGTTCTGATCTGCTCTGTACTGCCCCCTTTTGTTTTATTCTCTTTCAAAGAAAAAAAAAGGAAAAAAAAAAAGAAAATTATAACTTCTAATCATGCCACCCAATTCTGTATGATCTATGTTTATATCAATACTCAAAAGGAATGCTATATACTTAGTTTGAGTAAATCTCTACTATTTATTGTTTGGTCTAAAATGGACAATACTGGAAAAGCCATTCTTAAAACCATCATGAAAACATTAATCTTAAAGAAACTCTAATGAATGTGATCTTAATAATGCAACCTACAGCACTGTTTATAATGCTTGGTGTAGCAGGTTTCTGACACATGACATTCCATTTTATTATTGGAAGATAATTAAAATAAAATATTTTAAAGAAAACTAGAAATAGCACAACATATCATATCTGAAGGATGAGGCATTTTCTATTTGGGTGCCAGTCATTTGTAGAACAATTAACAGTAGTAACCACATTTGTCATAGTGTACCCAGTATTTATCACCGTGACATGAATAATTATACCGTAGCAAACTATGCTATTCAAACAATAGTTGAGTTTTAGTATCAAAAATAACATATGATAAATTTCCACTGCAAACAAATTTCCCTTGCCATTATTCTTTATTCATTTGTACTAAGTACACTACAGAAAACGGAAAGAAGTATTATTCACCCTAGAGGAGAAAGGAAGAAAAGCCCTAGCACAGCCTCTTGTGATGCTTAAGTTTTAAAACTCAACTTCCTTATGATTGAATGTATGTGTTAATAATGTGGTTTTCAAATTGTATCTCCCTAGAGTAACAGAGGGTTTAGCAGAGATGCCTCACGTACTCAATAGGGGGGAAAAGGTGGCAAAATAATAGAATGAAGGCTCTGGGCCTACCATTTCCAATCCAGCTTCAATCACAAATACTATTCTGTCTCTTACATACTGGTAATTCTACATATAATGCTTTTCTCATACATGCTACATAACATGCTTTTCTCAAATAGTGGAAACTTTTCAATCACAACATTAGATAAACATTAAGAATCGTGGAAAGCAGCAGAGAAGACCCTGCTTCAGAGTGCTGGGGTTGAAATTTCTGTGACCTTGACAATGGTATGACAGGTGCCTCAATTCCTCCATTTGTTCGAGTTGCTGCAATAAGTCAACATATGTAAACTTAACAGTACAGTGCTTAAACTTAACAGGTTCTGTGATAGCAATTATTTTCATGACATCTATTCAATAAACCTCTACTTCAATAATATGAAACATCAAAATATTTTAAAGTTAAATTTTCCACAGAAATTTAGCTAGTACCAAATATACAGTTAACAAGACGAATGAAAAAATATTAAATTATTAAATTACTGAAAAATTACAAATAAACAACTTTGGAAATGCTGATGTAACCTTTTATGGGTAAAAACAAATTTAACACCATACTAAAAATAAAATGCCATGAACAGCTGGTTGTCTTCTTTCTTAACATATTAAAGATAGTTTTTAAGTCAGTGCTTTCTTATCAAGTGAAAATGTAAAATCCTTAAGGCTTATCCTTTGTGACTTAAATTTTGGCTATTAAAAGCCTCTGTTGTATTCTTCAGCCTCAAAGAAAAGAGTCATTTCTTTCTTTCTTTTTTGTGTTTGTTAGGCATTTGTATATCTTTTTTTTTTTTTTTTGAAGAGTCATTTCTTAATACCTGGTTTAGATAACTATCATGAACCATCATTTTCAACAATGGGCCATATTCTTTACCATTCCAAATAAGCACCCATACTAGCTAAAACACGATTTTGCAATATGAATCTCAAAGAATACTATTTTTGATAGATGAAAATTAACTATGTATTCTAAGTATACCTTATATTCTTTCATGTAAACCTCTTCTAGAATACAGCCTGTGGTAAATTTCTAGGTATGGTTTCATCAAAACTTTGCATTAGTAGGGACATTATAATTACTGTTTGTTTCATTTTCTATCAACTGAGATTAAAAAAATACATTAGACTCCCTACTTTAAAGATATACATTCAGAAACCAAGTGTCAGTCTCCCCTGCATTTCTTTTTTTCTTTTTTTAATTGGTACCAGGGATCGAACTCACAACCTCGTACTTGCAAGGCAGGTGCCTATGCCGTTGAGCTAAATCCCCAGCCCTCTCCTGCATTTCTCCACTCATAAGAATCACTGTGCCCAGCACTGGGCATATTTTGAGTCTTCCATATTTGTATTTCAAAAGCAAGGATCTGGAAATTGAGTTTGCTCACCAGTAGAAAATGTTATTCATGTACATGAGTGTATTACTTATCCTAAAGACTTATGCAATGAAAGAATAAGACCAATAGAAATTTTGTTATTTCTTGTTACCATTCTCTATGACTCATCTAATTTATCTATTCAGATGAATCTGACACTTCTCCATTATTTATATAGTTTATATTACATTCTTTATGCACATTTCAATGTTATTTTTAAACATTCTAAATATTGTACTGTATTGTAAATAAAAATGTAGTTTTTAAAGATTTCAAGTTTTATTTCAATCTACTATTGGTATCATACTAAAATAAAAACTTCCACAATGAATTGTTTTTTTGAAGAACATTTTAGAAAGAAACTAAAAAAAAAATCACTTACTTGATTGTCTGCAGAAACCTCACTCTGTCATTTATCTCATCCGGGATCTTACTGAGAATTTGTTTAAGTGCTCGTGCCTTTTCATTTAGGTCCTGGAATTCTGGCTCTGGTCGTTCAATCATATACTCTAATAAAACACACACATAATCAAAAACATCATGCAATTCCCTGACAAATTTAAGTCTAAGAATTTTCAATGATGGTCAAAGGGGGTATAGGAAGAAAAAAAGCTACCTAATTAGAAAAGACAAAGTTGCAAAAGAGAATTATTTAGCGTTCAGTTTAGTACATTTTCAAAACATTTTCAATGTGGAAACTGAAATACCATAAAATCTTATGCATTTAATAACTTAAAGCCTCTACAATGAATTATAATTGCAGTTCATCATATCAAACCCTAACAACCTAGTAAAATTTTCCATGTATTTTTGAAACCTCACTTAAAAATGCAAACACCACTACAAATCTAACACAAGGGCTGAGATCACAGAACAGCACAATCTCTTTTCCTTTGGAAAAGGAGATTCAAATAGACTTGGCAGAAGCAAAATCAGCTTACCACCAAGTTTAATGTAGATCTGGAAGAACTACAACTCTACCAATTCAATGTAGTACAGTCTAACAGGCTGCAAGTTCTGAAGTCTAAAAAAAAATGATGAGGGCTTTCTTCTAAGATTTATAATTTATATCTCATGAAATCAGCTAAAATATCTACATTTTTTGCCCTTAAAAAAAATAAGAAATTTGTGGGAAAACGGCTATTCATGGTCTTAAATGACTCTCACTTTTAATTTTTTTAAAAACAAGTGAGAAAAGTAAAGAAAGGCTGTTATATTACTCTTCTTATCTGTGCTAGAAAAGAAAACCGCTACATTAACATTAAAAAAAACCAAAATGCTCCCCACCCTCAAGCATGCCACAAAATAGCCATTCTATAGAACTTAATCTTCTATGAAACCAGTACTTTCTAAATACTGTATTGTAATTTACTAACAGGAATAAATTATAATCCCAGCACTTGGGAGGCTGAGGCAGAAAGATCATCAAAAGTTCAAGACCAGCCTGGGTTACAAAGTGAGGCTAGCCTGAACGGCATAGCGAGACCCTGTCTCCAAAACAAAAAAAAAAGGAATAAATTAAAGCATGGTGCATCACGTAACTAAATCTAATACACAACTAAATCTAATACTATCTAAAATAAGGATCAAGAACTTTCTATTTTACATACACTGTTTCCACTCTCATCACAAAAAGGATAGAAAGAAGGCAGAGAAAGGGAGAAAAGCCCTTTTGTCAAATTATGGCTTGAAAGAAGTGCTTCCCAACAATTATCAAACTAAGTAAGGATCTTTTTCTGGTAATACCTTCTACATCATCAGCTGCCATACGAAGAAGGGACTCTGTGAAGTTAACTTCTACACTTTTTTTCTCTAAAATTTTCATAATGATGTCTTGTGTGAGACCTGGGTTTTCTTTTTCAGCCTGTAAGAAAAAGAATGGCAGTTTGATATACAGAAACAGAATCAGCGTTTTAAAGCCAAAACTTATTTGTCAAGAACTCCTTAGGAATGCCTTAGAAACATCAATCATACAGGCAGATATCTTTGTTTAAACAAATGGCACAATGGCATTCACTTATGTTTTGTTAGAACTTGCACATCAGTAACTGCTTACTATATCCATGGTCTGATTCTCCATTTGAACAACAAACATTTCATACTTCTTATTCATTATATTTCTCTTGGAATCAAGTTAACAACAAAGACATAAAACAAAGATTATATGTATTTTGGTAATCAATCATTCTTTTTATTGGTTTAAATACACTGAAAATTTTTAGCTTATCTAACATTTCAACTTGGGATAAAGCAGTAACTCATCTCACTAGTATTTGTGGATTCTTTCCATTTAAATTAACAAAATGCCAAAAAAAATCGAAAATTGTTTGAAGTCAACTTAGGCAACTTAGCAATTTGTGAGGTCCTGCCTCAAAATGAAGTGAAAAAAAGTTGTTTTTTTTTTTTTTAAATGCCAGAGATATACATAGCTCAGTCTGTGCAAAGATCACGGCTCTAACCCTAGTATTACACACATGCACAAAAACAAAACATATTCAAGGTTTGTTTTCTTTTGGACACCTGCCAATTTAAATCATGCTGATGATTTCCTTTATTTTTCACCCTAATATTACACAACAGGTAGAAACACAACTTATGGTCCTACTCAGATGGTAATCATTTTGCTTCTTTATATAGCTTTCAGCTCTTCAATCCTACTCTGTATCACTGTAATTATAGCTTTCTTCTGTTCCTATCCTCTTTCCATTTTAACATGTTGTTTTTCATTAGATTTTAGGTCTCAAAAACTGAAAGGTTGCGGAATGAGATGGGAAAAGAAAATACAAAATTTATTTCACTTCTGGGACCATTTTAACTGCTGTACGACTGCTATTCAGAGAAATTACTTTTATAGAGGATTAAAAATAAAGTATATCCAATTGAGTTTAGTTTCTGAGTAACCTATTTTGATCTTTTTCTATCCACTTAAGATAAAACATTTAAAAAATTGCCTCTGAAAATAAAAATACAGCTTAAGATGCCATGTTACAGTATTAATTTGGTAAATTGCCAAAAAAAAGTATACTTACTGCAGTATTTGGTAACAGTGGTTTATATTCTCTCAGCACTAAATCTACCTACACAATAAATTATACTAGGTGGGGCAGGGAAGCATGCTCTGTATGCTTGTAGGAAATGTCAGCAGAAAATCATCTCTGTAAGCTGTATTAAGGTGCTAAAATAGTTAAATGCTATAGATCTAAACACGACGCTTTCAACATCCACTTGGTCCAGGGCCCTAAAATATCAACACTGGAGGATTGTAAGTCTCACAGAGGTCCCTAGCCTTTTCAGTTCACAGTACCCCTAGTGCCAAAATAAATAGCTAATAGTACTATTAAACAGCTAGATCCAAATAAATTCATGAAACATCATGTCCTTAACAATTCGGTAACCTTAAAAAAAGACACACAGATCAAAGAAAAATACTCTATTACATTCTGAACTACAACTACTTAGTAATGAGATATTTATACCCACTAGGCACTGCACAATTTTTCAAATATTGCACTTAGATTGGACTTGCCAATCTCATTTCCTCTTGCATTTGTTTTCTTATAGTACTTACTTTTTATCACAGTGAGCACCAATAATCTTGTTTCATACAGATATGACATCATTTAGAGGAATATAGACAAATCTAGTATGTTGAAATTGCAAACTATTAGTTAATGCAGTTTCAAATGTATTGAACATCGCTGTTACCCTTCAAAACTTTAAAAATATTTCATTTAATTCAGCTGACTTAACTGTTGGGTTCAATGTCTTCTAGCTTAAGTCCTATTTAAGCCACCTGCTTCTAATTTTAAAAACCTAAAATTTACCCAATGTCCCTAATAGATCTGCGCTTACATCAAAGATTCTACGTTTTTAGATTTTCTCAATCTGGAACTCTGGGTGTTCAATCTTTGAACAAAAAGCAAAAACAAAACAGTTGTACAGAAAAGTATTCCGCAGGGTAAATGCATGTGCTCTGGTGGCTCAGTGTATGCTCTCCACCAGGACAGCACAGCTGAAGGTTCACAAGGGCACAGAGGTTAACAGGAAATCAAGATCATCACCCTTAAAGGTAATACTGAAAAGCATCTTTTTTATTTTTGGGAAAAACTATTTTAATCCTTGTTTCCTCCAAATAAAAATGGATACTAAAAAGTGATAAAAAATGGTTGCTGTGAACCAAGAACTGGAAATATAGATATAAAACTGGTCAGAAAAGGTTCAACACACATACACACACACAAAAAAACAAACAAACAAACAAAAAAACTTCACCTTTTGGACATATGCCCTATGCATCATTTGAAATAAATTGAGTGTGACAGTTAAAGATAATGAAAAATTGGCTAATTTATGCTTCTCCAAAAATAGTTTTCACTAATCTAGAGTAAGAATCAGTGCTGTGAATCACATCTGGTGGCATCACCCAAAGCCCCAGCTCCTTGGGAGGCGCAGGCAAAGGAACTACTTGATGCCAAGAATTCAGATCAGTCAACACAGCATAGCAAGGACTTCTCAAAAACAGAAGAAAAAAAAAAAAAAAGAAAAAGAACAAGCAGAAGCATAGTCATATAACTAGCTTCAGTGTTAAATCACCACCTTGTACATTATGAAGTTTAAGATGAATACTGAGAAAACAGTATTTATTGCAGTTCACCTTTTAGAAGTGTTTTAAATCTTACAGAGTATACTGAAACAGGTATGAAATGTCGAAAATATTTATCATTAAAAGAAAATAAACTGGCAACCATCGCAGGGTAGATTTATAGATGATACACACATTAACTACCATTATTATTTGTACCTCACCTTAATGAAAGCGGCTCTCAGTGTTTGAGCTGCAGACAGATTTACTCGTTCTAACTGCAATAAAAGTTTAAAATCATTATTAATATCAGTTATCTTGGGAAAAGCACATTTGCAATATTCCATTATGTGCTAATAAACATAATGGTACTCCATCACTCACTTAGCAAACAATTGTTAATAACTGTAAATAATCACAATTATTCAAATAGGTTATCTAGAGTTTTTAGTGAAAATTGTGTCTTCAGTTTCTTTATTCATTCCCATTTAAAACATAAGATGCAGTCTACCTTAAAACCACATATACACACAGAATGCAGAATAACAATCTTAAGGCCTTACAGAAAAACAAACATGTTTGTTTGAACTACTGAATGTAGCAAGCCTTTTAAGGTTAAACTCTCAATGCTATTTCCACAGCTATAGTTCTGCTGGGCAAATTTACATACAATATGAATAGATGTGTGGCAAATTACATTCTGTTTACCACCTTGGTCCCTTTTAATTGCTTTTCAAATACCCTTTCAAGGATTAAATTGAGATTACTCTATTTTATCAATTAGCAAATGGAATGCTAAAAGGTTTAACATTCTAATTGAATCCTGGATCATCTAGAATTCAGAGAAACTTATCGCTGTACTCTTATTTTATCTCTATGAACAAGTGATTACTTAAAATAGTCAAGCCGAAAGTTATGTTTAAATGCTTTTATTTTTCTAATACGTAAGGCTTTCAATTTCAAAAACTAAATGTCCTTTTATATATACTTCATGTAATTCATTTTTCAGCCAACCAAAAGAGGTAAACAATTTCATCAAAATAACTTCATTTGCTGAAGAGTTAACAGCCTAACTTAAAATACCTAGCTTCAGTAAAATTCAGATGTCTTCAATCCCTAAGGACTGGAATAGTTACTTTATATTAAAAACTATATACATTTTTTTACTTCGTACAATACTAAATGTTAGAGAGCTAATATATAAGAATGTCTACAAAAGTTTTATGAATATATGTCATATTATGAAATAGTCCTTTCAATTCCTCAAGGCAATGAAAGTATAAAATTTGCTTTATAAATGACATACACTTATGTAGATGACATCCAGTACTTTACTTGAAATCAATTTACTTCTAAACAAGACAGTGAGAAATGCCAAGAACTCTATCTTCCTGTGGATTATGTACCTTAAGCACAAAGCAGAAACAACAAAAATCAGCTAAACTAGATAATTTGGCTACTCAAAAATAATGAACCATTTAGCTTAGTATTTATCTTGAATTCTACCAAGCTTAAGAGAAATCAGACATGCTCCAGTAAGCAAATGTGGGAAAAGAATGAACTAGTAGTTTATAAATTTAACAAAAGTATATTTCCAAAAATGAAAAAGGTTTTCTACTTTCACATAAGTCATGTAATTATAATATCACTTACAATTACAATTAATGATACAGCTCATCAGATCTTAAGTCACTGTACAAAAGAGACGAGGCAGGCAGGACAGGATGAAAGGTTCCATTCTTACAGGAACTGATTTCCTTATTTGGATTTATAACCACAATGACCTCTTTCAACAAGTCAAAGGTCTGACTAAGATGCATGCTTTCCAGTATAAGCACTATTAACTCACTCTGCCCTGCCCTGACCGGTATGCGAAAGGACCAAGACAAGAAAAACAGGCCCAGAAACACTAGTGAAGACATAATAAAATCACCTAAAATATATATCGATATCTTTAGATTTCTAGATTTAAGTTTATATGTCTCATAAAAAACAGATAGTCAAGAACAGCCAGATGTACTTTACTAAATGAAAAGTCTGAACTGTAAAGCACACGGACCCTGTTGAGGATTATTTTGGATATACCACATACCGTATACCACAGCCTACAACAGCTCAATAGGCTTATTTCACTCATATGTATCCACGCTGCCTAGAGTACACCAGAACACAGGTACATACAAATTCAATCTCCCATCTATAAATTTATCTAAACTATCCTTAAATCTACAATCAAAGTCTGTACTACTTAGGCAGTGATATATGCTACCACATTAAAAAGTGTAATCTCTTTTAGGCCTGTCATTTGTGCTACATTAATTGACAAAATCACACTCATTTTATCAGAGCCTCTCTTGACAGTAGCAGGTTTTGATAATATTCCAACAGATTATCATTTATTAAGCATGTATTCCAGGCTTATGTAGACTACCTCAAATTTCCACAATAAATCTCATATTCATTTTATTATCATATTTATTTTACAGGGGAAGAAACTCAGTTCATATAAATTTATCCCATATTAAACAATTACTAAATTCAGAAATAGGATTCACATACCAGATCTGCCCAGCTCCAAATCCCACACACAAACCACTAATGCTACTTTGATGCCCTGTATTCATTCTTCTCAGACTAGAGTTTACCCTATCATTGAATCTGTTTAATGGTTAGCTATAAAAACCATTACACTCTTTAGTTTCTACCATGTGCCAGAAGTCAGTGTGAAAAGCTATAAAGAAATGGTCTATAGACCTTTAACACTAAAAGATGAATTTAAGTAAGTAGCTTCACGAAAGGTGATGGGATCACTGTCAAGTGAAGTTGAAAGGAAGGTCTTTACAAAGATGATATTTGAACTGATTTTCAAAGTGGCTTAGCCTTTTAAAATCATTTTCCTTGGAAGTTCTCTTTATGAGTTTCTTCAGAGTTTATAACACTTAAAGATACAATTTTATATAAGTTTAGAAAAAAAAAGAAATTCAATTCTGTTTCCAATACTTCCAATGAATCCAACATTCATTGAGGGTTTGGGTTAACAATCTGGTTAGAGTATCCTGAAAGAATCCTAGCCTGTTTGAAGAATACAGAACTTTTTGGTTAAAACATAGCACATACACTTGTATTTTGGGTCCAGTGGAGGAGAAATATTACAACTGGAATGGATACCAGAAAAGGGAAAGGCACTACTTCAACCTTGGTCACACAGGACTTCATGTCACCAGTAGTAGCAGAGTATGGGAAAATAAAATTAGAACGATAGACAAAAGAACAGAGACAGAAGTACACAACAACTCACCCCAAAGAGAAAGAAATCTGTGGAAGCACAATTGGATGGAATGGATATATACTGTTGACAGCTCAACATTAGGTCTCACTTTAACCCCAAATTCTATCTACTCTCCATTTTAAGAGCTCCTTCTGCAACTTACTCTTAGTAACTTTTCAGAACACTTCTAACTGCAAAGCTGTCAAATTTACATTGCAGTTCATTTTAAAAGAAAAATTTTTAAAAGCTTACACATAATTTCAACTCCATGAAGATCTCATTTTATTACACTGCTCCCTCTAGAATTACCTATCAATTCTTCCTACCTGTTTCTGACATCAAACTAGTTTCCTAAACCCATAATTTAAAAAAATCCAATTAGCCCTTTAGTTGCTCAAATTTAAGAAGTCTTACATAAAATCTCATGAAAGCTATTTTTTAAAGGCTGAAATAATTAGGTTAATTGGTTCCATACTGTCTACAAATCTTGCTTTCTCAAAATCAGGCAAACTCTGATATTATGTTGACATCCTCACCCTAAACTCCTCTCTCAAATTATTGACCCTACCTTTTAAAAGAAAGAAAACAAGAATTAAAAGCTCTGGGTATGTTTCTCCTGATACAAATGAGAATGCAGTGAATCAGGTAGAAAAATAAGTACACTAGAAAAATAGAAGTAGATGGGACCAAGCAGTCACCCATCAACTTTTAAGCTGAGACAAAGCAAGCAAATGCAACCAACTGTGTTTTGTACATAGTAAGTTCCCTAGATGTTTGAAAAGAATCAGTTCCTGAGGCTGCCAGACTGGCACAAAAGGTATGTGGAGTCACCAAACTAGTTTAAAAACACATTACTAAGACATTACTAGCAAGTATACAAAGCTCAACAGTATGAATACAATTTTGTCAGAAAATATACTACGCATTGAAAGATTCCTTAATAAAAAACACTATATGTCTGTTAAAATTGTAAACATTTTCCAATACAATAAAACATTTATCTCATAGGGTTACTGTAAGAATAAAGTGTATTATTTTTATGCTGATTTTACAGTAAGGAAATAGAGTTAAGATTATACACTTGGTATGTGGTAGAGCAGCAATTCAATCCCAAGATGTTAAGTATGACTATCTCTGGGTGGGAGACCAGGGGTAAAATGAACAGTTTCACTGCACAAAAATTATTTATATGTTAAAAATATGAAGTTTGATTTTTTTTTCCCAAAAGAGTGGAGATGAGCCAGGTAGGTAAAGCTAAAGCAGTCCCAGGTTTAACTTACTTACTATGAAAATATTGAAGAATTTTATACATTTGCCAAGAATTGGCAGAAGTAGCCGAGTCAGTGCCTCTGAATGCGATATTTGTTCAGATTTGTGTGATTTACTAATAAACAAAATATATAAACCCTTGGTGATCTAAAATTCATTTTTAGTTGTAAAGCTGTTTGTTTCTTAAAATGTAACAAATTATTTCAGAAATTACACTTCACCTTAAAACAAATCCTCTGCAAGGTCACAGGAAAAGAAGACACAGGCTATTTTATCCTAGAATGAAAAACTGTACTGTCGCTCTCTCCTCCTTCACATACAAAGAATCAGTAAGAAATAATACTTACATGAGAACCTGATCTGAGACCTGGCATGAGGTTTCTAGAAATCAATTATTCCATTATGCAACATGGAGACCTATTTTTCAGCACATTTACAGCACAAGCAGCATACTTGGACTCTGAACTCCTCAGCAGCTGATTAAACAAGAAATTGTACTCCTTCTCAGCTGTCTTACAGTAGCTTTTTCAAATCTTACCAGCATCAAACTCCCAGAGTGCCATAAATAACTTTGCCTTGTAAGCTGAAGTAACAGTACTAAAATTTCCCCAGGCATAAGGGTGTTCCATTAGATAAAAGTCTATGCTAACAAGATTTTCTAGACTACCACTATAGTACCTATGGATCAAATGTTAAGGTGAGGATGAATAAGCTCTTTTTAACTTACACAATGCAGATAAAAGTTACTAAAACATTTAGAGTGGAACACTCATTGCTGGTGTGCTGTTTTCCAATAGGTTAACATGAACCACTTTTATCTTTAAATCAGTGCAATCAAGAAAAGTAGTCATCCTAAATTACAAATTCCTGTTTAGTAGTCTTATAGAAAAATTTGTGGTTGAAATAGAAGTTAATGTTTAATTCCTTGAGTATCTTATTTAGATGTTATTTAACACAATGAACTTTCAGTGAATAACGCTACTATTGAACAAAACACTTTTTAACCAACACTTTACATGTGAAAGCACAATAACATTTTCATTCCATTTCTAAACCAAGTGCTAAATTTTATCTGTCAAGTGGAAACCTATTCACTATCATCACTATTCCTAAAACTCTGTAGAACTCTGAACTTACGTGTAAGTGTGAATATATGACGGAAAGGAATTAAGCTTTTAAAGGCTTCATACTATGGTGTTAGCTCAGCAAATTCAATTTAAAAATTAGACTGGGGAAACTTCCTGTAATATCTCTCAAGTCTGACACATTTAGTCACTTCCTTTTCAAACTTTACTTCTATTAGTTCTCAACTAAATTATTGGGGAATGTATTCTAATTTTGGTCCCATTAAGCCACAGGTGTTTTCACATCTCATCTATAGAAAAATCACTACCTTTATTTACTAAAGAGATTTACTAGTTCATTCCTAGTCCTGTCTTTTTCTTTCAATTTCTTACATAAGAATAAAATGAAAACAACTTTTATCTATATGAATCCCAGCAGTTTTTCACGAGAAATTTACACTGTATGTAAATCTTTTGCAAAGTCAAGATTCAAATAGACATTTTAACAGGTAGGAAAAAAAGATCATTTAAAACATTCGAACAGAGCTTTTCAGCTTTTCTCATTTTTATTCATTAATCAGTAGATCAAACTGCTGTAATATAAATTTTCTTCCTCTCAAGGAAAGACTCAAAATACCAGATACAGAAAATTCTCTCCAACAACTCTGCCCAGCAGTTTGTAAACTTAGTTACACAGATAGGAAAAGATGCAATAATTCTGGGTGGAACATTTAGTAATTGTTTCCTTATCTTGTTCCAAGTACAAAGATAATTAAATAATTTATTTCTTAAATATCTGTGTTTCCTAATAGACTCCCAAGAATGGTACATTACCTTTTACTTCACATCTACAGAATCTAGAATACTTAGCAAATATATGGCTGACATTCAGTATTTACTGAACAGAAATGATGCCCTTGTTTCTAATAATAGCTACCTGCAATAGCTAAGTGAAATACCAACACCACAACAAAATAGTGGAATTAACTGACAGCGCCAACAGATGAAATAACTAACCCTGAGAGTACCCCTAGCACTACCATGGTAATACTATAGTAGAGGCAGGTTTTTCAAAGGATGTTTCCTGCTTAGTAATAAAACTAAATTTCCCAACCTCTTTTGCAGTGAAGTTTGGTTATGAGACTAAGTTGCTGAAAGTGAGATGTAAATGTAGTCTTCTGCAGGTCTTTCAAGAGGGTACTTTAAGGAAGTAGACTTTGCAGGAAATAAAGAGTTCACACAGGACATAGGATGGACTTTGGGCAGCTATTCTGCACAGTGAGGATTTTGACAGTGGATAGCTGAGCACATAAGAACTTGGATTTTTGATGATGCTACCCGTGAGCCACTTGTCCACAGAATCTTCTACATAACGAACAGAGAAAACTTTTACGCAAGCCAGTATTCTGAATTTTCCTTTATGTATGTTGAGACTACTATAGATAGATGGTATTTGATAGAATCTGAAATTCCAAAATGTATGTCTTATTTGACAAATTTATAGTTTCCTTGTTGGAAAGGGATAAATGTATCACTGTTTACTGCCCCTACAACTTAAGATTGTAAAGTACATCAACTGAAAGAAATTAAATAATGTGTAGAAGATGGATCTGAAACTTACACTCTTACTGTAAGAAACATATTTTACAAAAAGCAATGAAAAAGACATTGAAAATGGCGAAGTCTTTCAATAATAATGTCAACAATTAGGTTAATAGGTTAATAATAATTTAGAAGAAAAACCAAACACATACTAAGTCCAAGATAATTCCTCTAATATAAATGCAACCATGTCTTCTGATACAATGCACAATATCTTCTAGATACCGATTTTTAAAATGTGCTCTGTGACCACCACCACCAATTATTAAAGGATCTTTGTACCTGTTATACAAGGTACTTATAAGAAGTAAACAAAATATATGAATTTTTAAATCTTGAAAAATTTCACAGTAACACTATTAATCTCCCTCAAATGCTACCTGTTGCTTCAAACACACTTTCCCCATCATTCTTGCCATTTACTGAAGCAAATCCGGAAGCAGTCTTTCATAACATTATCAAATATGATAAAAAAAAAATACTAGGAATGCTTCTGCTGAGTGTGATCCAATGGAAAGGCAGGCTCATAAAAACACTATGTTGTGTCTTCATTCACTTTGTTCAGCAGCTACGGCACCATAAAATCTCTGGCTTCCCCCAAAAGTTAAAATGAGCAGGAAAGATGAATGTTTTGAATGGATTCTGCACATCTAAGCAGTCATGACAGCACAACAAAGAGATTTCATGATAGAGGACTACCAGAACTGTTAAAAGATGCAAAACATATGGGATAAGTGTGTCCAAAGTGAAGGAGACAGTTTTAAAGAGATTAATGTGTCTTTTAAAAAGAATTAAACATTTTCCATATTTTTCAGTCATAACTCACAGGCTGTCCTTATCTGGAGCCCTTAACTTTTACTGGTGAGGCCTAACCCCTAAAACAGGTCCTACCTACCAATTTCTTTGTTAATGTATTTCTTTTACTTCACAGTAAGTATCATAATTTTTATTTATATGATTTTTTTGTAATTCTCATAGAATTGTATATAATTCTTTTACGTGGTATCTCTCTCACTATAGTGTAACCTCCAGAGGGGAGTGGCAAATCTAATTGGTTCTGTTTTACTACTTTATGTGCTGACACATGCCTAACAAATAAATGGAGCCCATCTGTACTAGTATTTTTATATGAAATAAGCAAATGTAGCAAACATTAAGGAACTGCAGACCATAAGAAAACATTTCTCTACTTACCTCATTAAACACAGGATACATGACTGCATAGAGGGGCATAGAAACCATGGAAGTGGTCTCAGCTTCATTCTTCATCTCTTCCATTGTCATCCTCATTCAAAAGCCAACGACAGTAGAAAAAGGAGTGCTAAAATGCAGAGGAATCTTCATTCACTGCCGTATTTCTTCTTTTTTTGTATGACGGGAAAACGGGCACAAAACACACACCAATCTAGTAAAAAGGCAAAGAGGAAAAAAATTTACATAATGGGAAATGACGAATACAAATAATTTTCTGTTTTCCAAAGTGCAGAGTTCTTATCTTACGATAAGCTAATTTACTAAAGTATTTTACTTGTGAAAATAACCACGGTCAATGAAGTATCTCTTTTGCTTTGCAGATTCAAAAATTATGGCTAATCTCCCTAGTTAAGTACTAGCTCACAAAGCAGTTACCTCAAAAACTCAATTCACTTAAATACAGTGAATTTTTGGATAGAAAACTGACATATCTAATAATACATAATCTGGGCAAAAAAGGTAACAATAAAATGTATAATTATAATACTGTTATGTAATATAAAATTATAATAATGAAATACATGGTGTATAAGGATGTTTTGTGTGTCAAAGAATTAAAAATAAAACAAGATATCTATATGTTCATTAAAATCTATTTTTACTACTTATTTATTAAATTTGTCATCTGAAAATATTAACAACTACAAAAAAAGCAGGAACCAAAGCACCAAAGAAAATCTTAAAATTGAGAAAATTATACAAATTATCATCTACTTGGGAAAATA
The DNA here is from genome assembly GCA_004027295.1 of Dolichotis patagonum. Lineage (NCBI taxonomy): Eukaryota > Metazoa > Chordata > Mammalia > Rodentia > Caviidae > Dolichotis > Dolichotis patagonum. Next base: position 16,150 of record PVJX010005061.1, read on the forward strand.
CATGTTAATTTTGCAGTGGTACTTTTTGATTTTTAGAAGAAGTCTGGGAAGCTCTAAATATAAAACAAAACTATACAGAAACCAAGACATGCCGGTAGCTGGAATTAAAATTAAGAATTCAGACATATAAGAAATTGAGACTTGAGTGGTTGAGACAATGTATGGCTTAAAAGAAAGTACCTATTTGCTTTGCTAAACTAAAAATCAACCCAAATCATCAGGTAAAAGAGAAACTGTAGTTATAGGACTACACTAAAGACAAGCCATTAATTTCAAATAATTTTTAATACTCATGAAGCACTTGCGCATTATAGCATTTTCCACATATGCTCAGGATAACCTACTTTGCAGTAAATGTCATTCCAATATTACAGATGTGAAAGTATACTGGGCAGAGATAACCTGCCCAAGACCAAACATCTAGAGACTTCTGGAACCAAGAACTGATAATCTCACATCACAAAACGAAGTTTAACATTAAAATAAAGAACAACCTTACTCCTCAAAGCATCATGAAGTTACCCATTCATTAAAAAAATGTATTAAATACATTAAAAAATGTAAACAATACATTAAAAAATGTATTTACAGCACTGATTAGCTGTAAATTATTAGTCATTCATTAGTCAGCTTTTTTGTTGCGGGGACAAAACACTTGACACTTGCAATTTAAAAAAGTTTATTTGGACCCAGGCTGTTGACGATTGAGTCCATTGTCAGTTACCTCTAAGGCAGATCTGGTTAAAGTATCAGAGGTAAGCTGAACAACCCATGGTAGCCAGGAAACAGGGAGAGAAAGAGTGCTGCCACAAGAATACACTCCCTCAAGTCATAACCTGGGGACCAGTGTCATATCTCCTGTCAGCCACACCTCTTAACAGTACATTTAGCTATGACTTCATCAATGGTTAATCCACTTATGAGTAAAATATCTACATGATCTAACCACCTTTTACAAGTACCAGCTTTGAACACTGAGACTCTGAGGGACACTGTAGACCTAAACTGTAATAGACATTAAAAATGTATGTGTGCCAGACTATTCAAAGGCCTAAAATGGTCTCAAAGATGTATCTAAAAGCGTAACAGTGCTACTTTAAAACCTGTCAAATGTGAAGGTTACTTAGTTTCCACCACATTCCTATCAGTGAAGGGGAACTCAGTGATTACTGACACTGTTGAGTCCCACCTCTGATACAGTTCTAAACTTGGAATGCTTTCCCTATTTCTGAGCTTAAACCTGTTCTCTAATTGTACAGAAGAACAAAAAGCTAATTCCTAAATTTTATTCTACTATAAGGTAAGAGGAAAACATTCCCTGATTCTACTTTGACTTAAGCAGATTGTTTTGGTCTTAGGATACAGTGGAGAAAGAAGAAACAGAAGTTGAAAGCAGGGAAAATTTATCACACCTAGTATGTAACATAAGAAAAAAAGAGGAATAGACTAGAATACTAAGAAAGAATACACAGGTAAATACTAACTGTAGTCTTGCTGTCCCTATGTAATTACTTAATCTACCACTTGGAAAATTTAAAAATAAATTAGGAATAATTTCACAATAAACTTGAAGAACAGGAGTTAAAATGAAAAGACTAAAGTGAACATAAAGTATAGAAAGCAGAAGCCATGTTATCAATGAAAAGGCAAATAAAAAAAATAAAATCAATGACAGAGCCTGAGGGGCTATCTCAATTACTTAAAAATAATCACTTATTTCATAAATGTTTGATTATTATAAGCATGATCATATAGAGTAAGCATATACTGTGCCAGGCCCTATACAGCTAATATCATGGAGAGGAAAAACGAAAATGAGCAAGTATGAGCAGCAAACAGGTAAGTTAGGTTGTACACTCTTACGAGAGAATTGAATGAGAAAATTATTATAAAAATAAGTTTTAGCGCTAAAGATATGGTTGAGGTATGGAACACTTCCCTAGCATGTATGAGGTCCTAGGTTTGATCCCCAGCACTGCCAAAAAAGAGATGAGACAAGATCAGAGATAAGACAGGACGAGGCGAGATGAGAAAAGTTGAGTCAAAAAAATAAAGATGTAGTTTTTTAATACAATGGAATACTACTTTGCATAAAGGATATGCTCAAGACATTTCTAGGTAAATGGATGCACCTTAAGACCATACTCCCAAGTGAAATAAATCAGACACATGTATAAATACTGTATTGTTTCTCTGGTATGAGAAAATGAAAGTATAAATAAGGACCAAAATGTATAACAGATATTGTGAAATACGAAGAAAATGTTCAAATGGGGTGGGGGGTGGGCAAACGTGAGAAGAGGGAAAGGAAAAAAAAGTAGTCAGAGCTTAAATACTATGTTGATAACTTTAAAACACTGACTACTTTAAGGTGCAGACACAAAGTTAAAAGAACAGTATACCTGTGGAGAGTAGGAACTCTGCAAGGGATGAGAGAGTGAACTGGTTAGAGTGGAATATAAATTTTCAAGAATCTCAGTAAAAAGAAGATGAAACACTAATAGGGAGAGTAGGCTCAATGGAATCATTTTTGTGTTTTACTTTTTTGAACTCATATGTATCATTACAGATACAAAAGCTGGCAGAGGTCAAGGAATCAGATTAACTGGAAATAGTCACTCTGAGAATTTACCTCTACACCAGAATAAACCTGGTCAGATTTGGGGCTGGGGATTTAGTTCAGCGGCACAAGTGCCTGCCTGGCAAGCGCGAGGTCATGAATTGGATCCCTGGTACCCTCCCCCAAACCTGGTCAAATGTTTTGTACCTTTTGTAAATACTGGTATTGATTTCAAACCAACAAAAAATCAAACCAAACCAAAACAAACAAACAAAAAACAACCTTGTGTTTAACAGTCTCTTCGCTAAAACTAATTTTACAATGCTACTCTCAGTTCTTACTTATCATCACAAGAACACCATTTCAGCAGCACTATGGTTTCCATAGGTGGCTGGTCTGCATCAAACACAGTCACAGTTAACAATGCTGCTATAAACATACTCCAAAAGGCAACTTAGGACTGAAATGTGTAGAATACACAGTGACAAACTTAGGCCACTCAAGAGTTTCAACAGCATTTACATGAGATTACCAATCGATGATATCAGTGCAATTTTAAACACTGAATTACTCTGCCAATTTTAATTTAAGTTAAAATATGCTTCCATTAATCCGTCTATATGATTCATTTAAAATCGTTCATGGACAACCTGTAATTACTTTAAATTACAAAAGAGCCTGTTAGGGAAAAGGAAGGGTTTGATGAGTGAGTGAAGACTGTGGTCCCATCCCTTTCACAAACTTCTTTCTTTCAGCATGTGTCAATTCCTAAAAGGTGAACAAGCCATCAACAGTCTCAGTCCTCTAAGGGATACTAGTCTCTGGGGTATTTGTTGATAACACACAGACAACTATCACAGATTATAAATTTCAAATCTGGAAGAGCCTTAAAAAGTTATGTCACCTAGTTCATATCTGTAACAGAACCCAAAATAGAGAATAGGTGTATGGTAGCACATACCTTTAAACCCAGCATTCAGCGTGGCTGACGCAGGAAAATTGCCACAAATTCAAGGCCAGCCTGAACTGCACAGGGAGACCCTCTCTCAAACAGAAACAACAAGACAAATAAAAAATGGGCATAGTAACTAACTTATGGTCACAAATGCTAATAATAAAATACAAATTTAGTGTCAGTTCTGTGACAATATAACCAGAACTATATTATGTTTGTAATTTCAAATGTATTGTATTGTTGAAATATTTTTCAGTTCAAAAGAGGCTTTTACTCTGAACTGTCAGTATCTACAGAATTAAAAAAAAAAAAACAAGAACCAGAACTATAAATGACAAGAACTTAAAAGGCATACTTTTAAACAAATTCTTCTTAAAAATACCCTTTTGACATGGGAATACCAACACATACAGTACAAGTCACTTTCTCATTTATACTACTCACTTCTTTCTGTGAATATTTAAAATAGTGCTGTAAATTTCTAAAACATTTTAAAAAGTTATACATTTCTTCCCAAATTTAAAACAATTATCATTGTTTCAGGTGAGGATGAAAAAAGAAGGAAAGATTCTCTGGCCACTACACTGCCAAACTATTAATTGGTTATATTTGCATCTACTTAACAAAATCATCTGCTCATTAAAGCTACACAGTATATCTCAAGGCTCAGAATCTGCATTTCCTAAAATACTCTTCCTTTACTCCATCTGGGCCATAAGATAACTCTAGAGTCAAAGCTATTTCCAACTAAACAGAGTGGACAACAAGAAATCCTTGTCAGTTCATGTGCTTCTTAGGCAGAAAAACACTTCTTTAATAAAGTAAATTCTACACATCAGACATTTGTAGGCTTATCTTCACCCTAAATTTGCAATATTCCTATATATAAGAGGAGACTCATTTATTTATATTAGGTCTTCAACAAAATGTCCTTCACCAGGCAGAACCTGTATGTTTATATTCCCATTCACATGTGCCCTTTTTTCCAGAGACAGCATAACACGCATACAGCAGACAATGTTTGATGAATGAATACATGAATGGTATAGACAATTTATAAATCCAATCAACCTTGATAATTCTTTTTAAATATTAAGCCTGCTTGGCCTTTGATATCTACTATAGATTCAAACGTAATTTCATGGGAAATGTGTTAAAAATCTCATTAGATCATAAAAAACTTTATAAATTCTAGTAAAGAGGTATTCCTCAAGAGTTGGTTGACTCGAGGTTTTAGTAACTCCTTTCTTGTTTTCTGTCCACAATAAACCATCAAAAATCACATCATTTTCTCTTAAAAAAACCAGACTTCTTCCAAGATTGTAGACAATATAGACATTTCATACACTGGAAAAGGTTGTAATTTGCTATTACAACCTTCGTGCCTTTCTCAAATCAAAATGTTGTACAGACAAAAATTAGGCAAAAGAACAAAGTAAACAGATTTTACTTAAGCCAAAATGAGCTTGAAGAACTCAGCATACACTTTCTATCTATTTCCTTCCCCTGCAAGTTATATGTATTGTAATTCAAGGAATTCTATTTCTATAGTTTACTTTTTAAATAAGGTTATGAACTCAATAGCCCTGAACATGTAAATGTAGTAGTTACAAAATTTTGAAAATTTTCTTTTTAGTAAATATAGAAACAATCTCAATACTAAGTGTAATACTGCATGGAGAGCACTTTGGCACTATTGCTGATGTACGTGCCTATGTGTACATACACGTTTTTTTCTAGGCTTTTTGAAAATACCAAATAGACAATTTGCATAGACATACAGAGAAAGAGTCCAACAATTTTCTGCAACATTGGACTCAAATCCTAGCCCTGTCATTTTTAAACCACCTTGTCTCTGAACAAACCAATTCATTGTGCTATGGTTTAGTTTCTACTTCAAGATCAGTGACAATTAAAGGATACTGCTAATGATGAGAAATATAGCCAAAAAGATGAAGTAATTTCTAAACCAAACTATAAAGTCTTTATTAAATTTTAAGTTAACAAGAATTGTTATTTTGGCTCTTTTAGGTAACAATATAAAGTATACATTCTGCAATGAATTCTCATTTGACTGGAAAGTCTAACCTACTTAATCAAATTTGCAAGGTACTATCTTTGTAAAACCACATTTTTCAGGTATCTGTTATCAAAACTTGCTATGGTTTCTATCTAGATGTCCCCATGAAGCCTCACACGATCATAGTCAGGTCCTCTGAAAGGTGATAATATTACAGCAAGGTTACAGATGACTTGCTATTAGGAGCTGGTGCCTGGAAGTCAGGTCACTGTGGACAGGACACAAAAGGACGTATCATCTCCTTTCCCAGACCCTCCATTCATCTGTGTTTCCTGTCTGTGATGCCATCCTGCTTTGGAGTAAGCTGAGTAGGGACTGAAAGGTAAATCAAAATAAACCTCTCCTTAAGTTGGTGAATGTTGGGTATTTTGGACCACAGAGAAGAAATTAAAACAGATCTTTGTACCAGCCACACGGAGTCATTGCTGCAAGGCTACCTGACTGTATCATTTAGAAGCTGCTCTAATTAGTTCAGGTAGCAGCCTGAAGTTTTGGAGATGCCTGCTGGAGAAGCAGCCCTAGAATGCTGTAAGCCAGGCTCAATGAGTGATACTATTCAGAGTGCAGAGGATCAGAATGCAGATAAAAAGGAAGCCAGGCTAAGGAAGTCTTAGTTGGGAAGTCCTAGTTGAGAAAGACTCCACTGGCAGCCCAAGATCACATGTGTTATGCTCCAGCAGCAAATCTGTTTAAATTTTGCTCATGTCCTAAGATGGTGCAGGAGATTGGTAGCTGACTAATCTGGTGGAGCAAATTTCAAGGTAGCTCAGCATTCAGGTTATGACATGGCTACTGTTAGAGGCTTTTAACCAACTCTATATTGTGAATCAAGAGTGAATAGCGGAGCTGAGTGATTTTTAAAGTTTTGAGTTTCACCAGAAGTCTGGTGAAACCTGAGACTGTAAAGTTTTGGCAGAGTTTGGTTGATGAAAAGACTAAAATTAAAAAAGAAGCAAAGTTCTTTACAATAAGACAATAGAAGAGATGGCTTAAATGCATCACAGAAACTAGCAATACCCAACCTTTCACAGGCTCAAAATTGTAAAACTGAAAGAATTGACTTTGAGAAGAAAGCCCCAAGGCACCTTGCTGGAGAATGGCTTCTCCAAGAATTTGTCCCTATGGATACATTTCACAGTGCTCATTTATCTAGACACTCAAGAGGTATCTGTAGTTCTGATTCAAGGAGACCTGGCTAGTGGTCAAGCTGGCCACAGACCTTGATCTCATCCACATAGCACAAGTTTCACAGGCATACAAAATCCAAGAGTTGTGGGGTCAGGGAAACTTCCAGTAGGAATTATCAGATAAATGCCTACAGGCCAGACAGCGTGCCCAAAAGTACAGTGCATTAAGCTGTTAAGAGTGAAGCCACAAGTACAGTGGAGAATCTAGATGCCAGGAACAAGGCACATCTGAGGAAAGCCACAGACTGAGCAAAACCAGCCTATAAGGGTTACAAACACCAAAAGTCCTACAGAGGAGGTACCACACAAGCCCTGTGGAGTTCACATTCATTGCCACAACTTGCCTGGGTGCTGAACACAGAACTACTGCATTGAATGTTTGTCCTGTTGGATTTTGGTCTCACAGCTGAATATCCCTGGACTCTCACAGGCTTTTGGAGTACGTATACCTACCTTTTGCCATTGTGTTAACTTTCTTTTTTGATTTTTACAGGGGTTCACCTCTTAAAGAGTTTGCTTTTGAGTCTCAGAAGACTTGGGACTTGTACTTTTCAGCAATAGGACTGACAGCACTTTGGTATCTTTTACAGGTGGGACCAAATGCAATTTGCATAAGGAAATGTACTTGAGTCTTTTAGGGCCAGGGCTGAAGGTTATGTTTTATACCTAGATGTTCCCCATAAACCTTCATTTGATAACAGCTGGAATCTTTGGAAGGTGGATGGACTATATAGGGACATTACAGCTGACTTGTTTGGAGCTGGGGCATGGTAGGAAGAGGCAGGTTCACTGCGGGCAGGACACAGAAGGTTATACCTCCATTCTCAACTCCTCCCTTCATGTCTCTATTTTTGTCCACCATGCCATGAGCAGGTCTCCACTGCCACACTCCCTTGCCATCTCATCATGTGTTTCAGCCAACTAAATATGGGCTTAAATGTGAGCCAAAAGAAACCTCTCCTTCCTTAAGTTGTGGGGGCCTACCATTTTTTCCTAGCAATGTGGGAAGTAACTGAAATAAAACTGATTCAAGAACTGTATGCTTTTTTCTTTTACAAATAAAAGCAAATATTTATTTTCTTCACTATCTCTGTAAATATGACTGGTGAGTGTTTACTGAGCGTCTTAGTTTCTTTCTTATTGCTGGGACAAAATACCTGACACCCATAAATTAATGGAAGAAAGGTTTACTTTAGCTCATAGCTTATGGAGTTTTCAGTCCATAGTTACATGGCGCAAGGCAGGGTAGCATAGAACATGGGCATGGTAGAGGATAAACAGTTCATGGTGCGGCACACAGGAAGAAACAAGACTTCGTAGAGAATTCCTAGAATGCTGTAAGTAGAGTTTAACCAGTGATTCTGGTAGGGACTCACAAGATCAGAATGTTAAAGGGAATGTAGATGGTAGAAGCCAGATTGATGAAATCTGAGATAGAAATAAGGACACTTGGTAACTGTATAAATAAAAGTGCACCCAAGGCAGGTACATTTGCTAGCAAGAATTAAAAAACAAAAACAAGCAAGTGCTTTGTACTAGGATAACAGCAAAAAGATTGCTGAAGGACATCTTAGAAATCTACAAGACCTAAAAATGCAAATCTTTTTCAAATACATTCCAAAGTAGAATGTTTTGAGAAAACAGCTGTGGAGCACTCTGCTGCCCATAATCACTTAGGGAATTATTTTCCTGGGATTCATTTCCCATGTTTGGCCAGCAAGGCACTCAGAGAATACTGTAGCTGTGGTTCACGAATATTTTCAAGCAGGTTCAGGTACAGCTCAAACTGGTAGCCAATCTTGACACTGTTCGTATGATGCTGATTTTGCATGTATCAGATTACAAGAACTAAAGAATCGTAGTGGGCTGCATCAAGACTTCAAATAAATACCCAGGAAACATGTAGTGGGGTTGGAATTACTGCAAGCAGCCTCTCACAGAGCAATGCATGGAGCTGTGGGAATGAAACTTCATGCAATAGAAGGTAAGGTGCCAGCAATATGCAGTATTCCTCATGGAAAGCCACACACATCAGGCAGCCATTTGGGCTGTAACCATGAGGCTGTAAGGGTGGGTTGCTCAAGCCCTCAGAAGCCCATATTCTGCCACAGTGTCACAAATGCTACACGGACATGAAGCCTTACTATTTAATGTTTGCCCTACTTGGTTTCACTCACGTCTTAGATCGACCCCTCTTTTCTATTCCCCTGTTCCTCCCTTTTAAAATGGTAATGTATGCCTTACGCCTATTCCGCCATTATATTTTGGAAATATGAAACTTTCTTCTTAAATTTTGTAAGGGCTCACAGCTGAATATCCCTGGACTCTCACAGGCTTTGAACCTAGAATCCTGATCAATGCTACAGCAGTTAAGACCTTGGGACTTGATGTGGATTGGGAATTGGTGGTCAACATAAACATTAGCTGAACTCAGTCAGCATGGATATCCCACCTGAGGACTGTTGCCAGCATAAAAAGGAGACCTGGGGAGGAAGAGGAGCACTGTGGGTTTCCCCTAACTGGTGTTGTTTGGAGCCACTGGTTCTCCTCGAGGAGCTTGTCATGTTGGCTCCCCTGATATGAACTTGGCTCATATCATCAGAGGAGCTCAGGACCCTGTTGATGAGAATGGCTGCAGTTCACTTTGGGACAGCTTTGACCTTATTTTTAGCATTGCTTCCTAGCTACAGAGGGGAAGATGGTGTGCTGCTCAATCTATAGAAGTCTGCCACACTAGCTTTATGATATGAACTCAGCTGATCTCATCATTAGAGGAGCTTGGGACTTCATTGTTGCTGAAGATGCCTATGGTACTTTCCAGGGGAGCCCTGGTCCTTATTTTGAGCATCACTTCTTCGCTCCAGTATAGAACCCTTAGCCTGCTGGCACAGATCCTTCATCCCACTGGCACAGACTTTCTAGCTTACACCGCTGACCTGGGAAGGCAAAGGTCAGTAGTGGAAGCTAGAAAGACTGTGCCAACGGAGTGAAGGATCTCTTACCAGAGCAGATTCATCAAACAGACTTACATGAGTCATTGCAGTGGGCTCTTGGTTTTCAGATGAATCCATGTAGGTTATTGCTATAGGGTCCAGGCCCTTGGCTGGATTTTCTATGTCTTTAGTGTTGTGGACTGATTTTCTGCACCTATTTGACTCCTTGGGCGATCAGTATAAATAAATTATGTGTCCTGTATGTAACTGGCCTCCTTACAACACCTGACCACAACAGGACTCTTGCAGATGGGCACATGTTTTGCTTTGTGACATGACATGCACATGAGCTTTTAGGAGTTAGAAGAATGCTGTAGTTCGGAACATGAAAGTCCCCCAAAAGCCTTTGTGTTGAAAGGCTTGGTGCCCATCATGGCAATACTGAAAGATGTGAAACCTTGAGGTGGGGTCTAGTGGCCCAAAGGTCACTGGAGACGTGCCCTGGGCTGTGAGACCTAGTTGCCTCCTCACTCTTTGCTCCCTGTCTCCTGAGTGAACAGTTTTGCTCTACCATGTGCTATGGTATCTTATCAAAGGCCCAAACCAAAGGGGCCAATCAACCATGGACTGAAACCTCTAAAAATGATTCAAAATAAACCTTCACTCTTTAGAAGTTAAAATCATAGTTAAAGAAAGTTGATTTACACAAGACAGTAAAATGCCAAGAAATACTACGTAATTCACAATGTTACCTAAAGGAAAACAGGAATAGCAATGTTTCAATTTATAACCACCAGAGTTGTTACTACAGAGGTGAGCAGTTTTCTCATCTATGAGATGTTAATAATGGCATCATCTATCTCTTAAGGTTGTCATGAAGATTTAATGTATTAGAAAACAGTCTGTGGCACACTGCAATTATTTAATATTAGCTATTGTGATTTAGGTAGAGAAAAATGCCCATGCAGTCTAAGTTAGGATGACAAGATGAGAAATCTCTGGAAGTCAGGTTCCTCCACATACCTCCAATCAGGGTATGAAGGATTGTACAAAGTCAGAAAAACTGATAAATTAGTTTGACTCTCCTAAGACTGAACTTTTTTCTGATAAAATCTTTTATACTCCTATATTTGAAAAAGAAGCACCCTAAACTGCTCATTCATCTAATAAGTATGCTTACCGAGCATCAATGGTTTGCCAGTCCTTCTCTCTCTAAGAAGCTCTTACCCACTTCCTCCTCTTCAGTTTTAAAATCACTACTCTAGAACTATCACTACACAAGCATTATGGACAAAGCATTAGGAAGAACAAAGATGAGTGGCCCTAATGGTAACGTAAAAGGCTGGAAGAAGATAAACCATACTTTTCCATAACTCATTTCAGGATCTCAATCTCTAAATAACAAATTTACCCTTACACTCTTGCCATACATGACAAGGCATTTAAGAAACTTATATATTCTAGTCCAATCTCTTTCACAAATTCAAAATAAAAGTTCACTGAAATTCACAGAGTCAAAACAGAATGGTGACATATTTCACCAAATAAGCTATTATGCTACAACACCTTATTTTACTTAGACATGTGAGTCAATATGCCATACTGAAATACATCTAAATTCAGGTGCTCTCCTCTTTATTTCGTCCATGGCTTCATCAGCAATACAGCCTAGACACTCAACTTTTATATAAAGTGTATGGTGCTTGATCAGGAATTGTGATTAGCACAAGTACAGGGATCTTTAATTTGGTACTAAGACCTTTAACTCACCTTAAAAGTTAAATGCATCATGTCACATATTTGGGGGAATAGTTTCTTAATACAGAAATTATAAAGTAATCAAGAAGTAATTTTTTCCTACACACAGATAAACAATACTAAACAGGAGATTAAGTTTGTAGATGTGAAACACAAAGGCTTATGGTTTAAATTATTTGCTCAACTGGGTGACAGCATTTAAGTTATTTAATCTTTCTTTCTAAAGTCAGTCAGACATTAATGGATACACTGATATAAAAGTTCTCACCCTGCAGGGTTGTTTAGAGTTCTAAGTGTGACATAAAGCGCTTATATAGTACTGACACTCAATAAGCAGTCAATTCATATTGTTACTGATAATTTATCCAACGTTTTATGAATTTGACGTGGCATCAGGGCTACAGTGAGGGTGCCATAAAGGACCAGAATATGAACTCTAACTTGAATGAGATGGAGAGTTTGTGCCTCTAATTTTGGAACCTAGATGTCTCTCTTCCCTCACCTTAGTTCTGCCCCTACACAGAATATACAATGACTATATATACTAATATTACAATGTCACAGCACCTTCACAGAGTATTTTTTAAGCCATTTTTCCACCATTTGTCAAAATGACAGTGTAGGATGATTTGGGCATCAGGAGAAATTTACATATGTCTTCTAAAGCTAATTATTCAGTTATGAGAAACAAAAAAGAATCTGGCCACCAGTACTTTAAAACTATATACCATAATGGCATTAAAATTACTCTTTATTCTCTTTTGTAGATAGGTCACCTTAACAAAGAAGTTGTGGCTAGAAGAAGGCTGGCTAGCAGAGTAAAATGAACACGTCATAAAAGACCTTCTGGAGATATTCATAAAAGGGGATAATCTGCACAGCATAATCAAAAGTTGATGACAGAATCAAAGAGCTTATTTGCCTGGCTATTAACTGATGGAAAATGGGAACAACGATGACAAATATAACAACTTGCTTCTACAACATTCAGAAACAATTGATTCAAGGGAAAAAATTAAAATCTTTTTAGTTATGGAAATACATTTTTTTTCTATCCTAGTGTCTCTGTTTTTGTTCAATCCTGATCTGAGCAAACTTTAAATGAAAACATTCATTGGAAGGCATAAAATAAATCCATCCCCTTGGGTATTTTCATTTTTTGTTCAGAAGTTCTCAATGTAGTGCTTCATGAATCAACTGTCTAAATAGTCACTCAGTGTTTGAGACACGTGCTTTCTATTTTCCTTTTTACTAGCATTTCTATCTCATTTTATTTTTCAACATAATGCCAATGCTTTCCTTCAAAATCTCATAGAAATTAAAAATAAACCACCAGTATTCTCCTGCCTAAAATTACAATATAAACAATCTACTACTGTAGGTTCTGTCTACTTGCTCTGTATCACTTATAATCTTAGATGCACCGAAACACTGTTTCAAGGTCAACAAACTTATGAGATTTTTATCCCCAAATAACAAACTGACTTCGGTTAGTTTGTTTAACCCTAGGTATTAAGGAGGCCAAGGTTCTACCTTAAGTAGTATCTTAAAATACTATTTAACTTCACCTTTTCTTTCCAATTTTTCTCAAACACAAGTGCTGTGAGTCACAAGAAAAGGAGTGGGTAAAGGAACATATCTCTTGTAACTCGAATTTTGCAAAAGTTTAATTCATTTTTAAGAATAAACACCAAATTAAGGCACAACCTTGGGAGTCTCTTGAATTTTGAAGATACTGCCAAAATGTCAATCTTAATATTAATAAAGTCATCCAGAAAGCATGTTTATTTCTAAATAAAACACCAAAGAATTACCCCAAATCCTTTGTTACTAAGAAAACCTTGCCACAGTCTGAACTGGTACAGAGAGGTTGCTGCTTTAGAGGCTAGGTCTGACTCGACATTCTCAACTGACTTTTGTTGTATAACCTTGCATTAAACATAAGAAGACAGCGGTTTCGTCATTAATTACAAATAATTTCAGCTGAAGTCCAGGTCATCCTGAAGTAAGACAGGATGTCTAAAAAAGGCAGGGAGACAGGTTTCAGTGCCACAAACTACAAAGTAAATTAGAGAAATTACCAGTTTCTCCCTTATAAGCTATGACCCTAAGCAGAAATGAATGGATGCATGAAGAAATAAAGTATCAACAAGACTAAATGCCCACACAATGATCCATACATCCCTCTCCCCTTCTAGCACCTAAAATATAAAACTCCTTTATGCATCCATGTTTTTTTTTTTTTAATCTCCTACTACCCATGATAGTAGTGTGGATAGTCTAAGTTAGCAATAGTGCTAGTTAGAGATTTAGTGATGAAAAGTAAAGACACAGTCCATGCCTTGATGGTATGCAGTTATGTAGTGAAGATGGTAAAGAAATGCAAAGAAATGCCAGACTGCCACTTTGTCTAACACTCCGGGGAGTATACCTGCACTGATACTATAACACACAATCACACTTTCCCAATTTATATCATATAGAAAAAAAAATCATGAAATTGGCTTAAAATTCTTAGTATATCGTAAAAACCTTGGTAGTTTAACATAAAAGAAATTTACTGTTTTATGTCCCATATACTGGTTATGCTAGGTAAATATGAAACTGTTATTCACCATTCAACTTAAGCACAGGCTTAGACTCACATTTAGTAATAAAAATTGGGGAGCCACCTTGGATTTTAATGCCAATCAATTACCTTTGGACAATATTTTGTGAGCAAGTGTACTGGTAAGTCTATTAAAACAAACTAAGTCTACAGAAATTCAAAGCTGTTCAGTGTATTTTCTTCCATTAGTGTGGTACTGCAAAATAATGTCAGAATTTACTTTCAAGACCAAAGTATAATATAATTTATCTCTGAAATTTTGTCTACATGTTTTTAAAATAATCTTTTTACTCTTCTAAATATATAGATTTAAACAAAAAGGTATTATCTTAAGACTCACTGAAATACAGGAGTATGAACAGTTTTTCTTTTTTTTTTTTTTTTTTTTGAGGTAAAGAGTAGAATATATTTATTGAGAGAAAGCTCCTGTCTGAAGAGAGACAGAAGGGGGTCCCGAGCGGGTTGCCCCGAAAATTTTCAAGAAAATCAAAAACATAAGATCCTCTGAAATAACTCCTTAGTTTTCCAAAGTTACCCTGTCTGAAACAAGTGATATTAAAGGTAAAAAACACAGGAAGCTAGCACTATTAAAAAACAAATAAGAATAAAGAAAAAAGAAAAAGTATGGAGAGAGATCCAAATTCAAACCTTGGCCCTGGAAATTCTAAGAATTAAATTTCTCTGAGTTTAATGAGTAAATATTCTTTTTTCCCTGGTGTCCTCAGTTATCAGTACTAATACTACCTAGACAAACAGTTTGGTGGAAAAAATGAGATAAAATTAGGGAAGAATCTACTAAAATTTTCTTTACATTTATATACTGTTGTAATGAATGATGCTTATAAAAAGCAGGACAGTGATAAGGCCTCCAATATGGAGAGACCCAAACAAGAATCCTGCTGTAAATGAAAATGACTCATCTGTCATTCCCACAAAGAACTACCCAACTGGATTTCAGAGATCTCCAAGAAAGAACAAATACTCTTCTATAATTTATATTAAAATTTTGGCAATAACTCCTTTGTAGCTAATCTAAATTTGTTAAGCTTTAGATCCTTTGAAAATTCTTACATCTCTCAATCCTCCAGAAGATGGGGTATTATTTTATTCTCTGCAGTATTTCTGTCCCTAGCAGAGGCCTGGGGGCACTAGGAATGAATACAATCCAATCAGGTAGTGTAAGCAATGGGAAAAGACAATAATAAATAAGAAGGCCTTGCTCAGGTAACTTACAGCCTAAAGAGGGAGACAAACAGGACAAATAGTTATCAAGCAAGTATCAACACAAGTAAGCCCCTATTTTGAAGATGGAAAAAAAAAGTATAAAGTGGTAATCTGCTCTAGTTTTGTGTTAGAATGGGGGGGTCAAATATTGTCTGGGAGAGCTCCCTTAAGGTAGGTCATTTGAGACTTAAAAACTGACTAGGAATTCACAAGATTTGGAAAAGGGAGAAGAAAACAGTAGAGACAGGAAAAAAAGGACATGTGAAAAAGCCTCCAAGTCAAGCATGATAAATTAGAAAAGCTGGGGATAGGAATGAAAAGCATTAAGCAGGGCAGAAGGCACATTGTTAGCATTAAACAGAGTAAAAGGATAATCACATTTAAATATTTAATTCATGTCTTTTTCTCACATAAAATAAATAAGGGTAACAAGTTTTCATTCCATAATATTGAAGTTGTATAGTCAGAAGACCTAGATTATGCCTTGTTTCCAGTTTCTAGTCACATGACTTTGGGCAAGTCACTTAACTATTCTCTGTAAATAGGTACTCAATTATTCTGTCCACTGAGACTATAATGACAAATTATACACAGCCAGCCCCTGTTCTCACAATCCTTATAAAGAATATACAGATACATTCCAGTGTAGTAAGTGTGAACATTTGGACCTTTAATGATACAAACAGCACGTTGTGGCATGTGTTCCATGGTTCACCAGCACTACTTTAAGTCCTATATGAAATGATGTCCAAAAGTTGCCACATGGCTCCTACAAAGCCTAAAATGAGAACACATGTAGACACTAGGGAACTACAAACAGCAACAAAAACATATCATTCTGTGAACTCGAGCACATGACTGAAAGGCAACAAAACAGAAACACTGCCCCCCCCACAGTAACACAAGTGAAATCTCAAAACTATAGTGGACCTTAAGAGATAAAGAGAATTTTAGTAGTAGGACTGAACCTATGACAAAAATACACTGGGAACATAAAAGGTAAATGTTTACATTGTCACGTAGAAAATACATTAACAGTCTTGTTTTACCATCACTGGCTCACAATCAGTTTATGTCCACCTAAACTACCACATCTTTTTAATGCATCAGACAGTTATCCTACACAATTTTTCATTTGGTTAGTTGTGTCTTTCTTACCTGTACTACTTTATTCATAGTACTACATTACTCATGATTTTATTTCACTCTACAGTATTACATCTCTCCTATCTTAAAAGTCCTATTACAAACTATATGAACTTCAACTATATAAATAACAATACCTCTGATCTTAGAAAAAGTTTTTGCATTTAAAAGTTGGGCTTTTGATAGTATTAACAACTGTAAGCTGCTTTCAAAATACAGCATATTTTAATGGGCAACTTACATAACTATTAACCATGACTGATTTTTGGATAGCTCTAAGTTTATACCTTCATGGAATATAAACATCACAAAGAAATCCTATTATCAATGAATATATTCCTATAAACAAAAACGTGTAAGCTATAATTGGCTACAATAACAATTACAGAAAACTGTATGAAAGCACTTTATGTTAATTATAAAATATTTTTTCTTTAATGCAAAATAAGAATTAAAAGTCACAGATGATTTTAAGAAAAAATATGCCAGACCCTAATATTATTTAAACATACACTCGCGCAGCTTAGAGTCAAGAAAAAGGAAAACAAATTTAAATCTCAAACATACAACTATACTCAAGAAATGCATGTTTTTCTAATAAACACACTAATTTTTCCTTGATGCTGCATAATTAAAAAGAAACATACAAGGTCTGTGAAAAAATTCTAATTCCAGTATTCAGAGTTACACAAAATGAGAGAAAAGCAAAAAGGAAAAAAGGGCTATGTTGTTAAATATTATACTTAAAAATGGTCTTTGGGGGCCTTTCATTAAACATAACCTTAATAAACGGAAAAATACTAAGTTGAGATAGATCTTTCATTTTTCCAAAACGTTACTGAGGACCCTTCAGTGAGGAATTTCACCACCCCACCTAAGGACAAAACAACAAGAACAACGACAAAACTTCACCTTTCAAGGGACTTAGATATAAGTAAAACACCATTACTTTGTAACTTCCTCCATTGTTTACACCTCACTCCTATTGTCAGGCAGCAGCTCTGGTTCAGAACCTCAACTTTAACTGCACCAGACTGAGATTCGTCCCCATAGGTGTGTCCTTGTGTACTTCATTTACTCCCTCAGTTTTCTCATCAGCATTCTAAAATCAAAGCGCTTTGAAAACAGTAAAAGAGCAAACATACTTAGAGAGTGCACCTATGAGGATTAAGCTTCTGGCTTAGGGAAAAACTATCTGGTTAGAGGGGACACGTCTTAAAACTGGAACTGAATCCGTACATCTGTCAACATCTAACTCCTGTTTCTCCAGGTTTCCATTTCCCTCAAAGGGCATAACCTGACTCACCCCAAAAGCAGACTTTGAAGCACCCTTTCGTTCTTCCACTGCTTCCCTAGTTTACTAAGAAAGCAAGGGGAAAACAGCAGACTCACCTCTCCACCCCACCCTACACTTTTAGAGGACCCCACCCCAGGCACATCCGCCCTCTCCCTTCTCCAGGACACCAGAGGCCAACCTCGCCCTTCCCCTCCCGCCCTCACCTAGAAGACTTCCTGGAGGCGTTCAGGCCCCAACCCAGCAGGCGGCATTTACAAACCCGCTTTACGCCACTCGCGTAGGGTAACCTCGTTTACGCCCATAGGGCCCCGCTCCCAGCCCCGTCCGCTCCGCCAGCCAAAACCGAGCCCGAATGCCTCAGCCACGGGCCCCGTGTGACTCCAGACCTCTTCTACTCCGTACGGAGCTACGAGGACTGACAGAACGGCCACACCTTACCGGTAACTGAGGCACCGACTTCACTCCCCACCTTTCAAGCCCTCTCCAACTCCCGGATCAATTCACTCCGGCGACGCCGGAAGGACCCGAGAGGAACCAGGCGTTGTCCGGAATCCTGCCCAGCCGGAGTCGCGCAAAGTCCTATGGGGACTAGTAGTTCTATTAGCCTTTGTCGCCGGCTATTCTTGCTCTTGATAAACTACAATTCCCGGCAAGGAGTGCGGGCGAGCCTAAGGCGATGGGTGGGGACACTTCCAACCAATAGTAAGAGAGTTCCCTGGTTGTTCAGGAGGAGGTGAAATGAACGGACAGGGTGCACGGAAGGGAGAGGGAGGGCGGGGCTAGCTTTCACCTGCACCAATCAGGGCGCACTACTGGCCCTACGGGCGCCTCACCCATTGAGGGGGCGGGCTAGCGGAGTGGAGGAAGGAAGAAGAAGGAGGGCTGGGGTGTGGAACGCGGAGCAACTGAGCTGGGGACACTGCGTGTGGCCAGGGGGTAGGGAGGGTGCAGTGTCTGGACGCGCCCGGACCAGAGAGTAGCCGAGCCCCACGCACACCGAGCAAGCAGGTCCGCAGGCTCAGAGGGAGAAGCTTAGCCTGGGTCCCTAGCGAGGCAGGCGGGGCGGTACTCCAGGTGTGAGGCCGCTGAGGGAGGCGGCGAGCAGCCGCACGCGCGGTGAAGCGCGAAGGCACCCGGTGCCGCTTCCCGCCGCCTCCAGCCTCGGCAGCAGCAGAGCAGCAGGGGGAGGGGCAACAGTTGCCGGGCTCACCAACTAGAGGAGGGATGGGCGGAGCCTGAATCTGCGAGCAGCTGAGGCGCAGCCTGGACTATAGTTTCCCGGGAGAGGAGAGGAAGAGCGGGGTGCATCCCGGCTACCGGGCGCCAGCTCCCGCCACGGGCTGCAGGTGTGTGGGAGGTAAGCGTGGGTGCCTCGCTCGGGCGTCCGCACACTGCCCAGGAGAAAGCATCTTCCCTAGGAATTATACAAAGGTACCACTGAAAGAGTCTGCCTTGGGTTATTAAACCACTGAAACCCTGATGGGTAAAAGATGTACGTTTTTGGAATTTGGGGGGGGGGATACAAAAGACAGCTTGACCCCAAATATAAAGGGCGTGGTTAGTGTTTTGGGTTTCAGTTGCACCAACTGTTCCGGGAGATCGGCACAATTGAGGGAAATCCTTATTAAGGGTAGGTGGGTTGGTACCTGGATGGGTGCGTAGCTGGTAAAAAGCAAAATTTTTCCGTTGGTGTAGTATCACTTTAGAACTGTTTAATTAGGAAAATAACTTTGCGTTTCTGTTCGATGTGTACTGTTTGCGTTGGTTTATCAGACCGTCCTGCTATCGACCTGTTATCCAGGGTGGTTGTATTGCAGGTTCGTAGAATTGCAAGAGATTTGAATTAAGCAAATGCAGGAATAGTCAGGCTAGGATGAATCCAGATAGAATCTATCGGAAGTATAACTTTTGACAGCAATAACACGAAAATATATTTTAATGGGTGGATATTTAGCTTTCGTTTCAGTGGCTCTGGGATAGTGAAAACAAAGACCTAGGCTCAGCCTACAATGGGAACATATGGTGTACTTCATTTTCATTGCTGCTCCTTATTCTCATTTGTGTCCAGTACCATTTGTGCGTTTTTAAAATAACGAGACCAAGGAAAGCTGTGCGAGGATCTTACCTCAGAGACTATGTGTAAAATGATTACCCTTAGTACCGTATTTGTTATAATAGATTGACTTTAAATACATGTCATGTTGTAAAATAGTTTATACTCTGTATTAAACCGTATATGTTCCTTTGAATGTAATTGTAATACCTCTGGATGGAAACCTGTGAGCCTAGGTAAAGATAAAAGTCGCACCTAGCTTTGGGTAACTATGACAAGATTACAGCATCTTCTTTGTAGAAAAGTATGAGAATCTATTTGCCTGCTTCATTTTCATTTTGTTACAGCGATCCCCAGGTTAGGTGACTTTTAATCATAGTAGCATATTGCAGCATAATTTGCTCTGAAATGCCTTCATTGTGACAGCTGAGGATTTCAGTCTGCCTGGATATTGTAATCTGGATTGTTTCGAACCATTATCAATAAAAGGGAATAATTTACTTCTGTTTTTTTCTATTTGCATACTTGTCTTACTTAGGATTTTGACTTTTATTTTTGCAATGCACATACAATTTGTTTTTGAGAAGATAGGGCTAAAAGGTATTAATGCCTTCATAGCGTAAAGTTCAGTGCTACTAAATGCTACTACCATGCATCCTTCTCTTCCCACATTCTCATGCACCAGAAAAATATTTACAGATAAATCTTTAAAAGACAACTGCTTTTAGATTGTTCCTAAGCAGATCAGGTAAGTATTAAAAGCAGCTAAGAGCTTAAAAGAAAGCAAAAGCAACAGTGGCCACCAAATTTAGCAGTCATGGAATGGTGAGGATCAGATTGGATCTTTGCAACATCACTGGAGAATCTATTAATCTATATGTTGATATGACTTACGGAAAATGATTTTTTGGGGAAAAGGTAGGTGCTAGGGTGTGGGGGAGCTTGAAAAAGATTGAGTTTACTCATGTTATTTGTGGTTAAGTGGATTGTCCTTAATCAGAGCCTTACATTTTCAGGCTCCCCCAGCAATACAGTTGGTGAAATTTAACTTACTATTTCTGGGTTATCCTTCTTCCCCATGTAGTAATAATAGTTAATTATGAGACAATGAATTTCTTTCAGACTCTCTATTAAAGGATCCTCTTGAAAGACTTGTTAACCAAGTCAATGGGTAGAAGACAATAACAAAATAATTGAAATTCAGGTGTACTTTGAATCCTAGCTATGTAGATAGGGCTTCTGCACCCATATTTTATCATACAGAAGACTAGAATTTCATTAGGAAATTTTGTTTGTGGTATGAAAACTGTCCTGTCTGAAAGATTTGAATCCTTTTAAGAATGTCAATGGAAAAAAAACCTGGATTCCTGTATCATTTGGGAATAAGAAGACCAAAAATATTAGCAGTATGTAATATTTGGGGGTTTGTTACCTTGAACTCTTCACTGATGTTTATTGATGTTTACATTTAATCACAATTATCTAAAGACTTTTCTTGGTTGGTATTGAGAATGCTCATTAGTTTTATTTAAAGTTCTACCTGAATTAAAAGCATTTTTTTTTCTGCTGTTAATTTTACTACTTGCATTCCGCTACCCGTGCATGAGTGTAAGAGATGATGAGAAAGAAAAGCAACAGTGCAGAATGTCTGACGCGAATTGAAATTGCTGTGGAGATGACTGTTAAGCCAAATTGCGCTATCTTTGGGGCTTTAAAAAAATTTAAAATACTAATTGTAAGCCAATTGAATAAAAATACTTGAGTAGAACAGATGAGTAAAAATACTTGAGTAGAACAGATGCTGTATGTATACATTCACATCTAAGGGAGACACATTATTACTTGTGAAAGAAAAGACTAAAATGATGTTTTCCCCAATTAATAAGTAATACGAAGTAGACAATAGAACAAGAGCCTATTATTTATTTATGCAAGTTCAAGTTTGGGAATTAGGTTTTAAATTTTAGGTTGTTGGCTCCTAATATACTTCTTTTCTATCTCCTGTTGATTCTGACCACCTCGTGATGTTTAGCATAAAAAATTTGCCCTGTGACTACTTTCTCAATTACAATTGGCCAATACTTGTGCATGTATACATGGAAACATTTTGTATTTTGATAGACAAGAGTCAGTTGATCTCTCAGGATTATTATTATACAATACTTTATTTCTGAAAATGTGTTCTAATTAGCTTTGCAAAAACGTCAATTGAGCCCAGTTTGATTCAATCTGTGTGGGCTGCAAACATCACAAAGGTAGGGACTATAGCTAGAAGAGAAGAGCTCTTCCACTAGAGGAAACTAAGGTTTGGGTTTTATAGCCAGGGAAGTCTATGGCTCACCCTATTTACCTTAAAATCTCTGAAGACATACCTTTGTTGAATCTTATCTTTAAAAAAAGTTATACTTCATCATATTAAAATGAATCTGTGCTTTTACTTTCTCCCCCATACCCCCCAAAGAAGGAAAGAAAAAATAAAATATTAATGTTGTTTAAACATTGCTTTGAATTTGACATAACCAGAAACAAATTAATCTGACTAGTGTTAGAATTAAAAATTCAATATGGTGTAGTTTAGCTGAGTTCATAAATGTCTGCCTCATCAGATATTTTGTATCTTAGCAGCTAAAACAGAGTTTTACTGACTTTCATATTTACCTTGAGAGCCTCCATACTTAGTAGGTAGTAACAGTTTGTTTAGCTGTATGGCCCCTGTAATGAAATATCATTTCATAAACAAGTACTAAAAAAGTGAATTTTCTTGGATTTCTGTTTTAGCAATAAATTCAGCCATTTGCCTACAAAAATTGCTTATATTGTGGCTAAATATAAATATATATCACTATCTTTTGTTGGATTCTGACTATATACAGCAAATATTACCATTAACCACAACGTGTATGTGTATGTGTGCTTTAGATAACAATTTATTCATTTAATGCCATTTGAAATTTGTGTGGTCCTTTTCTCCCATTGACACTAGAATTCTGCTGTTTTAAATTAAAATGTATTTTTAAGCAATATTTCCCCAACATACATATATGTACTTTCTATGACTTTTCCCCTTAACATATGAAAATAAGAACTTAAAGAAAAATAATAAATGTAACATGGAGTTTTATCGCAACCAGAATTTAACTGGTCTTGAATGTTTTAGTTTTAGTGAAATGTTTGCATTGCAAGGCCTTTTTGTGGCTTACTAAAACTGAGTTACACAGGTGTTTCTTTTTCTTTTTTTTTTTCAGTTTTAACAGGAAAGGATAAATTTCAAGACCTAGCTTTCTATATTATTTAGCTACCAAACATTGCATGGTTTCTCTAGCTCCAGTCTCAGATTTGAGGCCCCCTTCTGGTTTGGCATAGGAAAGGAGTCCTTTGAGTTGCTCACACCTTTTAATTTAGTGTGGCAAACCAAACAGATAGCATTTACTTAGATTTAATAACCTAATATTTCTAAATATATTTTTTCCAGATATATTTTGTACGGGAGTTATCAGTGACCCTAGATCAAATGTCACAAAGTGATTTTCATAGACAATTCACTGAGTACCTATCAACTTGATTTTTCTCCCAGCATCTTCAGTTTTGTTGTTTGATTTTTGGTACCAGGAGAACTCATTGAAAAACTTCTGATACGTTACTCACATTTTACTTCTTTTGTAATTTTCATGATAACACAAATTTTATGATTTTTTTTGAGGTCTTTTAAATGAATTTAACTTGAGCAAGTTAATTTTTCTACCTCTTGATAATTTGTTATGAATAGTATATAATGAAGAATACTTTTTGCCATTCACTTGAATTAAATTTGTTTTTGGAGCATTTAAATGTTATGTATTTCACAAAGTAATTTAAAGTTATTGAAGTGTTTAATATCTTTAAGATAGTCTTTCATTTAAGAAACCTTTACCTAACATTCTAAATTGCATACAGATATTAAATCACTTATCCTACATCATAAGTCCTTTCACATATAACGTCATGTAGAAATTTGTACAAAACTGTATTCTTACAGCTACATAACAATGGTATAATATTTGTGTGGGTAACTCAGGAAAGTTTTTAAAATTATGTGATCTTACATAAGTCAAATAAATCTTTGTAAGGTATTTTTTTCTGTGTTTCACAGTTTCTATATTCATGTCACATTCTAAGGTGTAACTTAAAATTGTAAAGCTTATTAATAGCTACTTATTTTTAAACATACAACAAGATTAGTTAATAAAAGCAAATTAAACATTGTGAAAGAAAAATCTTATTCAGAATTATGAAAGCAATTTTTTACTCACGAACTAAAACTTATTAATAAGGTAATAGGAATTGGGGATGTTTTTAGGCACAATGATACAAAACAATGGAGATGCACTTTTCTAGAGCAAGCACTCTAAGCAAGAGTATTATTTGATATTTGTGTAGAGGCTCAACATTGATAAGGTTTTTCCCTCACAATTTCTCTCAGGCATGCTGGGAAACAGATCTAGGTATTCTGATGTCAGATCCAGGTACAGTATTTCACTGATCCAGGTACTCCATTCTAGGGCAAGGAAAGATAAATGGGAAGCAGCTGTGCCTGATGAGTGTTTATCTTTTAACTGGGAAATAAAAACTGTCCAAAAGACCTCCTGCAGTTGTCCACAGAGCACTTACTAGCTTGTGTCACATGGCTGCCCTACCGTTAGGAAAGTAAACGGTATTTATTGAGCCAGAATACTCCAGATGTGGTAACACGTAAATTTCTAAGCCCTTCTGTAGAAGACGGTCTTGTGTTAACTATATTGAAAGATTACGTCAAGCAGTGATTTTATGTCTTCTTGTATCACCACACTACTGACTACAGAAAGGCTTAGAAAAAGCTAATAACATGATACAACAATAAAAATCAGGCAGACAAGACGTTAATATGTAAATGAAAACTGCAACATTTGATCATCTGTCCTGCTTTCATGGCCATCCTACCTCTGGAGGCATTTGAGTTGTATTGAGTGATGCAAATTCCTGTGATACAGTAAGGCAAAGACAGATGAAAGTGAGAAAGTCATTTGGGAGTCTAAACAATAAGAAACAAAAAGAAAAGTTGTGTATATTTTACAGTGGTGAATGTGGAATGTATGTGTTTTCTACAGTACAAAAAGTAATTATAGAACGTTAGAAAAATCAGATGCTGTAAATCAATTGAAAACAAAACATTTAAATCTCTGTGTTTTAAAAGTATATTCATTCATCTGTATTCAGTTAGCTTCAGATGATAAAACATGCCTTATAATACATGGATTAGTTGCTATTTTAAAATTCCATAGTTTGTTTTAGATTAAGAAAGTCAGTTATTCTTGGCTGGGCGTGGTGGCACACACCTGTAATCCTAGTACCTTGGAGACTGAGGCAGGAGGATTGCTGTAAGTTTGAGGCCACTTTGGGCTACATAGTGAGTTCAAGGTCAGCCACAACTGCATAAGAAGACCCTGTCTCAAATAAATTAATTAAATAAAGTATAAATAAAATGAAAAGAAAGTAAATTTTTATTAAAATCCTATCTTATTTCCTCCCTTTTTAGTCCTATTTTTTGTATATTTGTTGCTCTAGTTTATTATCATCTTACCTTCACTTTGTGTTACCTGAGTTGGAAAATTTTATATTTGGTTTGACTCTCTTCACTGCTACAAAACGTATTAAGACACGTATGGTGTTTATCCATATAAAACTTGTTATCCAGCTGGAAAGATGTGTCACTGAAAAACACTACCCCTATATGAAATGCCACAGTAATTGCTATCTTTATGTAAGCCAATCATGTGACTCTAACGGCTAATATTCTAAAACTATAAACCGTCTTTGAATGTAATAGTGTACTACTGGTAGTAGATATTTAACTAATATTTTCCTCTTTTCTCCCATTACTTGTGAATTAAAACCTTGAATAGAAAGATCTCATTAATCAAATAGATCTGGAATTCTCACCACAGTTTACCTTAGACATTAGGACATAAGCTTCCAAATCCAACAAAATGTCTTGCTGAAAATTTCACTCTAACAGTCTCTGAGCCCTTATAGAGAACCCCCTTACGTTTAGTAAACTTTTTCTGTTAATGCTACTTCATATGTTTAGAACAAATTAACAATGCATCACTGATATAAAGCAAAGATGAAGTGGGTGTGTGGGGGGCTGAGGAACTACAGTTACAGAAGGAAGTGTGTCCTGTTAAAGTCCCAAGAAGCATGTGCATGGGAGGGGCAGTGTGGGCTGCTCACTAGTGTATTAGCTGGATGAATAAAGGACAAAGCCAGTAAGTTCAGAAATGGGACCTTCAGACAGCACAAAACAGGTAGATGGTTACATTTCCAGTTTTCTGGGGAAAAAAATGCCTTATGTATTTTCTTAGTTTCTTGCAGATTGTTAAGATATAAAGAAAGTAAGTTTTGTGCTTAAGAAGCAAATCGCAGCTGTTGGCCACAGTTCACACCAGACCAAGATGATTTATTTTCTGAGAAATTAAGAAAATTAGAATTTTGCTTTTCCTAAGTGTAACACTACATTTATCCAAGGGCTGACCAAAAAGCCAGAGTATGTATTTATTTTTTTAAAAATGTATTACAGCAAAAGGCACAATGTCATTAAGCCCCTCCAAATACTCCCTCATTGATTCAGACACACGTATCTCATCATTCTTATCACTTTCTGAAGCATTTCTGAAAGTCCTGTGTCATGAGTATCTCTGTGAGGTATGAAAAAATTTAATACTGTTGCCAAGTGGATATGATATTCTGTGACTTCTGGCTTTCCCCAAAGTCAGTATGAATGATAAATATTTTGAATAGATTCAAGACATCAAGGCAGCCAAGATAGTGCAATGAGAGACAGCAAAGAAGTCTTTCAGATCTGCTTCAGAAAGTACCAAGAAGGATATGATAAGTGTGTTTGAAGCAGTTAAGTGGTCTTTTGAGAAGAATTAATGATACTTTGTCTTCTATTGTAATATTTTTTTTAAGTTAAGCTTTCCTTGTAATTTGCATCACGCCTCATCTAAAAGTTAGTATTGAAATGTTCTAGATGTGCCTATTAAACAATTCATGATACATTATGTAAGCTTTCTCCTTTCCAGGTTGAATTCCGAGAAGCTGTATGAGAAGTGTTATTTCAGCCATGCAGTTTAACATGGAAAAATAACAAAATGACTGTGCAGAATATTAATGAAATAGAAAAGGCAATGTCGAGCACTGGGTTTACAATCATTTGTTCCTGACTCTCATCTGTATATCATGTAGAGGCAATTACTAGAATACGAAGACAAAGTGAAAGGTTTTAAGGAGGCACTGGAAATTATATACAGAGAAATTAAACTTCCTAATCATTCATCACTTCAAAAATAACCAGAATCTTTTGTGTATTGTTGCAAAGTACTCCTTTAATTATAGTTTGTGTATTTTGCGAATTCTTTAACCACTGCTTTCCTTCTATTCTTAAAATTTAAAAAAGCAAGTTAGTTACAATTTTACTCTGACCCCTTTAAAATAATGAAATCAATATTTTAAAATTCTAATTTCAGACAAAAATACAGACTGTATAGTTGATAACACAAGAAAAATGTAGTTTCCTTTTTCTCTTTTTTTCGATTTGTATTTTTTATTCGTACAAGTTTACAGTACATAATGATTTACATTCCTCACAGACAGTTGGTACATATACCCCTCTGTTTCTTTTAAATCAGGTGTTTCATACTGACAACTTGGAAGGCTCAAATCCTTCTGCCTCAACACATCACAACTGAATCGTGTTTTGCAGAGTTTAGGTTTGGGGAAAAATATTTTCTTTAGGTGAGGCTTTTCAGTTGCCTCACACCCTACTGTTCTATTAAACCAGCCCAGCTGGCACATTCACTTGATCTGCTAAGAGACTAGGGACTTCTGTATTTGTCAGAACTTTAAATTATGAACCCTTTGGTAACTTTTAATATATGCTATTAACTTTATGATATTAAGCTATATATATAATTTTTAGAATATGTTTAGTAAAATGAGGTAAGCCTGTAATCATACAGTGACTTACACCATATTAGGAGAGTTTTTGAAAACAGTTTCCATAAGCTAAGATTAAATGATGGAACAGTGAACTATATCTATTATTCCTTTAAATGTTTTCTCCCTTTACAAAAAAAGTAGGGAATCAGATGTGTTTTTTAGTTCTTAGGATAAGAAATTCAAGATACATAAAATTGTAAGTGATTACTCTGCTGACTATGTAGATTTATTTATCAGGGAATAATAGTGAAGTTATGAGTAGTCAGAACATGGTGATATACTTTTAGTCTGTCAGCTCTGTTGTTAAAGTAAAACTAATTGGTAAGTGGAATGCAGCATTAGCATGGATTATTTGTTCTAATGTCTTTTCCAGTATGTAAGGTAATGAGGAAGTCTTCAATGTCAGCAAGTGAGCCCCTTCACGTGTGAAACATTTTAGAAATATATACTGTCCTGTCATGTAAATGAATTTCTTCCAAATTGTGTTGCGTGAAGTTAAACTTTGTGAAATTTCAAATATTTGACTTGGGCTAGGAATATAGCTCAGCAGGACAATCATCTGCCTGAAAGTACAAGGTCCTGAGTTTGATTCCTGGTACCAATAAAATTAAATAAAACAAAACAAAATATTTGACTACTTTAGACCTATGAGGAAAAGTAAAAAGTAAATCGTATATCCCAAACTAATAGATTAACAATTAAAGCCTAGACAAAATTTCCCAAAGTTGGAAAGTGTTTGTCTTTCTTTCTTTTTTTTTTTTTTTTTGGTACTGGGGCTTGAACTCATGACCCCATGCTTGCCAGGCAGGCGCTTATGCCGCTGAGCTATATCCCCAGCCCCAGGAAAGTGTTTTTCTACAGATATAAAAATACAAGTTTGTTTCTAGGCTATGGATAAGTATGCATTTTTACCCTGCTCACAGGAAAGATCATTTTGTTTCTTCATCTTCCTAGGTCTTGCATGTCTTGGAATTACCCAGAGCTTAATCCTAGGTCTTCCCCTCTTCTTACTACTTGGGAAATCTCATCCATTCAGTTAGCCTTAAATTTGCCCATAACTCCCAAAAATATCTCTACCTAGACCTGCCCTCCAAAATCTAACCTACTTTCTTTGTGCTTTGAGTTGGTATTTTATAGCATCTTGATTTTACCAGTCAAAAATGCAAGTTTTAATCTTCTCTCTATTCTTGGTTGACACAGAGAAGAATACTTTCACTCACTTATTTCATCCAGAAGAAACTTGGGATCCATTCCAATTTACCCCACCTTTCTGTTACCTGTGTCCTGTTCAGTCTACTTGCATAAATTTAACCAGAATCATCACCATTGCAGCAATCTTGGTTCACAATCTCCTCTCATCTAGATTGTTGTAAAAACAACCCAGTTTGTCCTTAGGCTTGTCTTCGGGACTTCCCATTTTTCCAAGCTGTAAATAACCTCTTAAATTGTACTGCATTTAGGAGAAAATGCAACATTCTTAGTACCCGCAAGGCTTTCTGTGACCTCGCCTTTACTACTACAACCAGCCTCCTTCCTTTTTATTCACTGAATTCTCTGTTTCTCACAACCACAAAACTCTTTCTTACCTTCAGTCCATGTTGTTTCTGGAATACAGTCCATTCCTCTTTCTGGAATACTTCTTTTTTTATTGTTTGTTTATCCTTTCTTCCAGTTTAAATGACATTATTTCAGTGAAATCTTCCATAATCCCTCCCCAGTCTGAAATATGTCATTATTCCTTCATGCAGCACATTATTATTATTTTTTTCATTATGCTTAACAGTTTTTGTGTTCATTTGTCCAATGTAAGCTCCATAAGGGCAGAGCTTTCATCTGCTGTATTCACCCTGCTGTGTACCTTGGTATATATATAGTACCTACTATCAGCTTGAAATGGATCGTGGTGCTTAGGCAAAACATTGTTGTTCAGAAGAATATGTAATGATGAGGGGCCTCAGGAAGCGTGGTATGGAATATAGAACATAAAGGTTGGATGAGATCACATCTTTGTTTTGGGTGACCTTACTGTTCTGAGCCCCCAGAGTATAAACCTTTTGAAATCAAGTACTTTGTCTATTTTGTTGATTGTAGTACTGCCAGTGACTAGAAAAGTGTTTGGTAAATAGTGCATGCTTAATAAATATCTGTTGAATGAATGAAAGGAAAAGATTTGATTCCCAGCATTGCAAAAACAAAACAAACAAAAATTCAAACAAGCTGAATGTGGTGGTGCATTCTGCACTATCCCAACACTTGGGTACTATCCCAACACTTGGGAGGCTGAGGCAGAAGAAGCACCATGAGCTCAAGGCCAGTCTGTACTGCAAGACTCTATCCCTAAGAACAAACAAACAAAAGTGGAGTTGGGCATAAGAATGGCCATTATATAATAATAAATGACAAATAAATAAATGCTTCTCAAAAATAATTCACACTTTTTTTTATAATAGTGATTCTCAAAAGCCCTGGGCTTCCATGAAAATTAGAGATGGGGAGGTCACTGAGGTGAGTTATAGTAGGATAATTTATGACCTTTTTCAGTCTAATTCATATTTACCACCCTCTACAAACTGGCTATTTTTTAAGAAATATGTTGTATTCCTCATGTACTTAGGCAAAGATCGAGAAACACATGTGTAAATCTTGCCTAAAATTAGTGTCACTAGAATAATAGCTAATAAATAGAACTTTATTTCAGAATACCAAAACTGTTGATGTTGTTAGCCTAAAGTGTGCATGACAGACAGAGAAAGAGACAGAAAGAGACAGAGAGAGAGAGAGATTGTAAAGTAGTTATATAGTGATGCTAATCTGTTTCTTCTAGTAAGAAATAGAAGAATGTGCTTAATTGACTGTTCTCCTGTGTGCATTACTTTGGATTGGACTTAATTCCAGATAGTTGTTATATTCTTTTACCACCCTCTCTTTTGTATATTAGGAATCAGGGCATTGTAGATACTGTGCAAGCACTCTTATCACTGACCAATATCCCCAGTCCTAGCTCATATATTTTCTTAAAAGGGTAAAGAATAGATTTATTACCCTCCAAATATATATTAACTTTACTTCAAGCTCCATTTTCAAGAGAAATATTTATACTTCTAGTTACTGTGGTTGGAAGAGACTCAGTTATGCCACATTTACCTTTGTTTTATCTAGTTTAAGAATTTGTGAGCTCTGCAATCATTTTTACACCAGTTAATTGGGCATTAAATCCATAAGGGAGAAAGGAATGAGGATTAGAATCACTGCAGGATGTCACAAATCCCAGAAATAGGTGAAGTAAAAATTCATCAACCAGCTGAACCGCACATTACAACTAGACCCTGGGATACAGAGGTGCAACTTCAGCAATTGGAATAGATGAAAGTGTTCTTAAAGCCCTCTGCTGGTCTATAATTGTAAAATGTTTATAAGCTATTTGATTGTTTTTGCAATTAAAATATTTAAGCAGTTTTAAGTGCCATACTCACTTCTGTAGGGCATATATTTTCCTGAGTTACACATTCTACCTTGCTGCTATGCCTTCTAAAGTATATAGAAGGTGTTCAAATGTGAATATTTCAAGTGTTCACATTGAATACCATTAAAGTTTATGACCTGGCTGTAAAGAAATCCACATTGCAAAATCTGGATTTATATATCTTTGGAACACATGGGAGTATCACTAATCAGATAAATTTATTAGAAGAAAAACTACTTCTGGAAGAGTTATATTCAAAAAATATAATTAATTGAACACATTGTCATTATTTGTCAAATTACAGCATAACTCATTTCCAGGCCTGTAATCTGTAGGATTTCTTGCCCACCATGGAGTTCAGGGATAGACTAATCCACATCATCCCCAAATAGAGGTGCTTCCTGGATTCCTATGGACACTCTTTTGGTTCCTGTTACCTAACCACTTAGTTACTTTTCTCCAAGTTATGTTTTTTCTTTTCTAATAACAAATATTTTAATAAATGCTTCCTAACAGCCTCAGTTAATGAGAGATTCTATTATCTGATCTTATATTGGCAAAACATTTTCATTCAACAAATCTAATTTCATCTTGATCTTTATTTTAAGTCTTATCAGGTTACTACATTATATCTCTATCACTTTAAACATTAACACATGATGTCACTCTACATTTCATAAGGTTATCTGTACAGGAAAAAATGATACATTTTTAATTCGGAATATATTCTAAGAAGAAAATAGTTGGGAAATATTTCTTAGTTAAGAAACCTTGAAAGAAAGCACATGTCAATATGGTGATGAGTTTAGTTTGATCTCCTTTTAGAGGGATTTAATCTTTTTTTAAATTTTACAACATATATTTGCCCCTGATTTGGAATAGGCCAGTGGCCAAGGATATTGGTAGATTCAATATTTTAAAATGTATGTGTATTAGTCACTTTCCTGTTGCTAGAACAAAATACACAAACTTACATATTAAAAGATGAGAAGTTTATTTGGCTTATGGTTTCAGAGAGTTCAGCCTACAGTGGGCTGGCTCCAAGGCAAAGATGGCATGGGTGAAGGACATGGTAGAGGAATTTGCTCAACATATGGAAGCCAGGACCCAAAGAGAAAAAGGAAGAGCCTAGGACAAGAATTCACTCTTCCAGGTCACACTCCCAAAGACCATCTTTCAACATAGCCCCACCTTCAAAAGCTCTTGAACCAATCAAAATGTTTATCCACTGATGAGTATAACACTCTCATGATCCGATCTCCTAGCTCTGAACTCATGAGACTTTGGGGGAACATTGTAGATCTAAAAGATGATACCATTAACAAAATCAGTTCTTTTTTTTTTTTTTTTTAACAATTAAGTCAAGAGTCTTAAGTTACTTAAAAAGAGGCCCTTTTGACATAGGTATGCTTTGTAAAAAAGGCTTGTTATTCTAGATTAAGAAATAAGAAGGTACAGAATTGTCAGAAGCCCATGATTCGTATTGGAAACTTGTACAATCTAGACCAATATAATTGACTATTTATACTTAGAATTACAATAAATTTAAAATCTGTATTCAATTAATAGCCTTAAAATATCTTTATATAAAGAGTCATACAACAATATTCTGTATTGATTCATTTTTCACTTTTCTTCTCTGTAAGCTCTGAGATTCTAGTACTACTGAAGTGGTTTAGCTTTAGGTTAATAAACCTAAAGTTATCTGTATTATCATCTCTTAAAACAATTAGATAATCTTGGTTTTCTAAAATTATTTTCTTAAACCTCCAAAAAATACATTGAGTTATTGGTAGTAAAATAAGGCATCTTTCTGTGTGGAAGATGTAGATAAACATATGTGCCTTGCAGTCATGACATTCCAAGCCATGAAAACAATTTCTAGTCTGCTGCTACAATTACTCAGTTATTTCATACCATTAATCAAAGAATAACAGAAAATGAGTAAAGTCTAAAATATACAACCAACTTTATTCCTCAGATTTTAAAAGTAATGTACTCTGAATCTCAGCTAACTTTTTATTGAACCAGAAGATTATCTTGTGAAAAACAGAATTGGTAACTATATGTAGATGAGATTTGCTACCCATCAGGATCACTTCTGTGATATTAAAGACTATCTAAACAGCTATACAAGATGTATTATAGAAAAATGTCTTTATGACTGGTCAGGATATTTTCAGAGAACGGCACATTGAAAGGCAACCTTAACCTTTCTAAGTTAGTAAATCACAGTATCAAGTGACTTAAGTACTAAAAAGAATTATAAATATCAAGGACCAACCCTCTCATATTACTGATAAAAGCCAGAGCTTTTTCTAAGAGCAACCCTTTGAAAGGACCTCATTTCCATTAAATTGCAAGGTCACTGAAGAGTGTTTAATTGTTGCTTATATCCATTGTGTTTGTACAGTACATTGTGTTTAAACATTAAACATTCAAAAGAGGAGAGAAAGTATGATGAATTAATAAATGAGTCTATGATGAAACATGAATAGAGAAATGAAAATGATCTCTCGTCTGTTGCATAGGAAGTTGTGTTATACAAACCACACTAAAGGTTGGTTTTACTTGTTTGCAAAAGCTTTTTTTTCTTCTCTCTCCCCCCACCCTTTCCCTCCCTTCCCTCCCTCCATCCTATTGAATTTATAATCATATGTTATACATTTTACTGGCTTCCATATATTCAGATGAACTGGGGACATAAGTGTCTCTAAATGCCCTTCATGCCAAATGCCAGATGGTCAAATCTTCGGTCAGCATTATAAATGTCAGGGGGATTTGGCATCCTGAGCTTTTCCATCCTTATAAGTCTGTTGTCTTCATTCTTGGACCAGTACATAGCTGATTCCTTTGTCCCTTGCTACACTATGCATTTTTAATTCTTTAAACTATGTTTTATTTTTTCTTCTGTACCATAACTTTAAACAGTTACATCTTTGGATGGATTGATTTTTTAAGAAGGCTTTGATCTATTTGAGTTGAGCCATTAAAATGAAAAACAACTACGTCCAATTTGAAAAATAAATTATGATGGCAATGTATTATAGCCCATATTATGAAATAAATACCTATGAGTGCATACTGACACAAATAATTTGAAAACATAAATAAATGGAAGAAGGGCAGCAATTTCTTACAGTAGAATTCTGGTTGATAAATACAGAAATTAGGATGTAAGCAGAAAAAAGAATCATGATTTGACAAACATGAGACTAGTAATTGCAGATTGCAGACTAGAATCATCAATGATACTAAAATTAATGACCAAAATTTTGATGAATAGTGATATTTATAGAACACAAATTATCTACTTATAATTTTTCAAAGATTGGAGGAAACTAAGGACATATGAGAACTAAATGCAAAGTGAGACCCTAGCCAGAATCTAGAACCAGAGAAAGGTTATTAATGTAATAATTGTAAACATTTGAAAAAAATGTATCAACTGATTAGGATTGCTGCATCAGTATTAATTTCTTGCTCTTGATAAATATGCATATTTGGGGAAACTAAGTGAATGTTACAAGAAGCTTAAGGGCCAGGTTTTTAACTCAGCAGTGTATGTGCCTGGTTGGCAAATGGGAGGTCGTGAGTTCAATCCCAGGTACCAAAACAAACTTAAGAGACAGTGGCAGCCTGGGAGTAGCTTATTGGTACTGTGGAGCAACGTCATTACTTAGGATTATATTCCTAGCCCCTCTCTTCTGGCCAACTTGTACTGTTTTTCTTCCAAATGTCATCTCATTGAAGATGGCTTTCCAAAATGTCCTACTCTTTTTTTCATACCTACAATGTTGAATGCAATGTTTTAACTAGAAACAAGGTCCTGGGTTCAATCCTCACCACACAAAATAGTAATAACAACAATAGTGATGGTAATGGAGAGAGACAGGACCTTGACCCACAAATTGGATGCCAAATATTTCAGTGACTTGACCAAGGCTACTATAGAGCCAGATATTCTATTATGTTAATCATATTTTCCTCATTATAGAAACTTCTGAGCTTTATTATTATATTCTCATGTCTAAAAGGAGATGATGTCATTTTTATTCCCATTTTATGGACTTCAAATCTGAGTTTCAGCTAGAGTAAGATTTCCCATAGGTAACATAGGTTATTGAACATTGTAATTAGAACTCAAGGCCCTGTCTTTCTCACTCTTAGCCTTCTTGTGTTCTCATCAATATTCCAAAAGTAGTTATTTCTTACACTGGACAAAAATTCTTTTAGAATCTACTAGTCAAAACAGTAGATTCTAATAGCATTACATGTACATTTGGAGTCATCTTCAATGAAGTGAGGCTTGAAAGAAAAAGGTAGAAGGTGGCCAGGAGAAAAGAGACTAACAATATAATTACAGGGATAGTACTAACTTAATCTGAAGAGGAGACAGCACAACTACCTACTTCAGACTTGCCCTTTGAGCATGGCACCCTCGTGATTCCTTTAATTACTTCTTTGTTAGCGTTTAGTACACTTCCAGCAGGGAAGGATATGGACTACTGTTAGAAAGTACTTTATTTCCTTCATAATAACTTTGCTCTGGGGATTGTTTTAGAACCTCGTTACCATAGTATTTCGTGAACAAGCTTAAATTAGTCTTGATGGCCACATAGCGATGTGGTCCTGCTAACCATCCCTATCTCCTCCTCTGTGTGATGCTATCAAATAATTCTTACCAGAGGTGAAATTGTTCTGATAGTAGGGACCTAAAGATAAAGGAGAGGGCAGGTAATGGGATGAAAAAAAAGGATCAAGATGCATTATGTATGTGTATGAACTTCCCAGAAGGAATGGGATCTTTGTGTACTGCAAACGTGTAGCAAGGAAAATTTAAAATGGACAACTAAAAAATAAAGGGTTGTAGCCAACTGGAAAACTAATGCAATGGAAATGTATCCATCCACCTAGCTTTGACCATCACACCCCTATTGTAGCACCAGTGCAGGAGAAGGCTACTCACGAGAGAATGAGCATATCATTCATTCACTTATGCCTCTGACATTTCATCTCGGAGTTAAACATGCTGCCTTGGCTTCCTTTCATAAATTGGTGACAGGAATTTCCACAGTCCTGGAAACCTGCTTCCATGTGCGTGTGCTGACTACTTCTATAACACTTAACCTTTTAACTTTATGGATTGTCTAAGTGGAACATCTTTCCCCAACTTTTTGCTCTAACTCAAGATCACACAAGTCAAATAATCTACACTTGCATTTCCTTCATTGATGTCATGCACATGTTCAGACTAGCCTGTGAGGAGGATGAGTCCAACATCAAGATCCATTTATCACCCAATTCTGCAAATTACAGTATAGACAAGTTCATGGACAGTAAGACCAGATAATTATTCTTCCTATGGTGGGTAGTTTGAGATCAATTTTGGTAACACATGGAAGATTTAACACAAGCACAACAAATGTCCTGATGCACAATTAGAGCTCTTTGGTTACAGAAGGATCTTTTTTGCACAATTAGATGTTTTGGTACAGGAGCATCCCCTTTAACTTTACCTGAAGGGATAGAAAACTGCCTCTTACATGATTAACTCTGGTGTTTTCCATGAGTCTACTGCCAAGTTTAGGCATTGGACTGCAAAAATTTTTAGGCTTAAAAAGTCCAAATGACAAGCTGGAAGTTCAGTGATTACAATTTCAGTTTGTGAAACTATTAATTATTCCTGGATTAAAAACTTCATAGGCTCCTATTTAATGATTGATGCCTTTGTACAGATTCTCTGTTAATAAAACTAAATTCCCAGCTGTATCAGTTTCTAATTGCATCATCAAATGTGTTCATTTAAGCCATGGTAGCTTTGCAAGTTTCACTGATGTAGTTGGATGGAAGACTGGTACTGCCTGTATTATCTGACTTATGTATGTCTATATATTATGTTATCTTTCAACCATGATTACTAATTTTACATTAACCCTCCAACACTTGTATAGTCTACTGAAGTGCTAATTTCATAAGACATTAAAGTGATTTCTGTTGCATAAATGATGGCTTTCATTGCTTATAAAATGCACTTCGACACACTCAATAATGTATTTTTTCAAACTTATATTGCATTGATTACATCTGGCAGTCCCATATGGTGAAACTTAGTTATGACCTTTCCAATTAAAACGCAGTTGGGAACTCACTTCTGGGGTGCAGCTCAGCAATCTACTAAATTTCTCTGTGACATTCAGAACATGAAATCATTTTGAGAGAATAAATTTGCAATACAAGTGGGAACAGAGGAGAAGTTTTTCAATCTGTATTAATTTGTGTTTCAAAATTCATTACTTGCACAATGTGTTTTCCAAGCTAATTCTAATCAAAGATGAATAACACTGCCTTGGCAAGAGTCTTGCTAAGATACTTCCATATGTTTAAGCAGAAATACCTGGTGTGGTACTGTGAATAACATGAAAAATATTCTTAAGGCAGGTTCTCCAGCATCTCTCAGCCTTGCCCTAGGCTAAGCATCTTATTTCCTATTTCAAGGAGAAAAGGAAACCCATCAGAAAACTATAGGCCCCTACTACCACTTCTACCCACCCCCAAAGCCTCTGAATCTATGCACTTTTACCTTTTCTTCTGTTTATACAGAAGCTGTGCTTCTGAGGCTAAATGCTCTGAGTCCTTCATCTCATCTCTGCTCATACCCCTGCTGCAATACCACTCTCAAGTTGTCAGTTTCCCCCTCCTGTAGATCCCTGTTACTAGGGAATGAGCAACCTGCCTTTTCTATCTTAAACAAGCGAAGAAACCTCTTTGGGCTCTTCCCATCTCCATCCAGCTACTGCCCCATTTTTCTTTCCTTTAAGAGACAGCCACTTTCAGTTGGTTTCTAATGTTGCTTCCCTGTTCTGTTCTCATTTTTCTTCTTGTTTTGTTCTGGAGATTGAACCCCTTTTTATTTTTAAGACAAGATCTCACTAAATTGTCCAAGCTGGACTCAGATTTGGATTCTTCTTCCTCAGCATCCTGAGTAACTGAGATTATAGGCCTGCACCCCTGTGCCTGCTTCTCTTCTCCATTCTTCCTAAGCTCACTCTAATTAGGGTTTCACTCACTCTGTCTTCTTTTCATCTGGGTTGACTTCTTGGTGATCTTTGGAGTAAGTGACATACGACTTCCTTAGCACTTATATCTCAGGCCTCTGATCTCAAATGTCTGGGGCTTGCTTCCTCTTTGAAGACTTCCTTCAAATGCCACCCATTTGGTGAAACCTTCCTAATCATTGTATTTAAAATTCCACAACTCTTCTGATTCCCTCAGCCTCTTTTGCTGAAGCATCCCTCCCAGGATATTTAACCTATTCTAATGTACTACATAATTTATTTTCTTCATACGCTTCTTTGTAGGAGGCTTTGTAGGTTTGTAAGTGTAACAGGCAAAGTTGTTAGAAGTCTCCTTTGATGAACTGAGTAGTATATAACAAAAAGCAGATAAGGGAAAGGGCCCAGGCTTTTAATAGGCAGATGTGATGGACTCAATGCACATTATTTATAAACTGTGCAGTCCTAGGCAATCTACCCAAATTCTGTGAATCTCATCTGATGTGCAAGTAGCAATAGTGTACGTATATCATTCACTCAACAAATATTGAGCACAGAGCTGGGCCAAGAAGCAAGCTAGGTCTAGACAGTCTTGAGAGGCAGATGCAGTTTCTGTCCTCATGAAATTTGCAGTCCTTGAAGGGAACAAATAATAATAATAATCCTAAAATCATATGTAAAAATCACAACCCATATGGTAAAGGAAGAGTAAAGTGCCTTGCTTGCAATGAGTGCTCAGATTTATTTCCTCCTTCCTCATTCTTGGACCATTGCTAGCATCAAACAGTTTTACTAATAGACATTCTAGTTAATATGCCATCAACTTGCTTTTCATACTGGAGCATAAAATATTTAACACTCACTTAAAAATATAGATAACTGAACCTAATTTCTAGAATTTCTTTCATTCTCTTTTAATTTAATTTAATTTAATTTAATTTAATTTAATTTAATTTAATTTATTTTTTTGGCAGTACTCAGGATTGAACCTATGGCCTTCACACTGAACTACATCTCCTACTCTTTTTAAGTTTTGTTATTTTACATTTTGAGACCAGGTCTTCCTAAATCATTGTGTTGTCCAGGTCAGGCTAACACTTGCAGTCCTCCTTCCTCAGTCTTCCAGAGTTCTAGTATTACAAGAATATACCACCATGCCCAGTTTAGAATTTCTGATTCACGAGTTTGGTGAGTTGCCTCCCAAACTGTATTTTAGTCACCTTGTAGGAAATTCTGACAGAAATCACCATTATACACACTAAGAAATGCTGATTTAAAGAAATAGTTTTATTGTCTTCCTTTTTAATAATAGGTTATGAAAATATTTTAAAGCCATGTCATTCTGAATAAATTATGCTCTCCCAGAAGCCATTTAATCTAGGACTTTCGCCTCACATTAATGAGATTAATGATCCATTGAGATCACATATACGCTATCTAATCATACTTGGTTTTAAATCTTAAAATAACTCACCCCCCCATGACCCCTTTTGTTGCCTGTAGCTTTATTGCAAAAAAAAAAAACTTGAGGAGTTTTCAAATGCTATTAATTTTAATAGCTGAAACGTAAGGAACTGCAAAGAGAGCTACCACTGAAATGAAAATTAACCTCAGAGAGGCC
This sequence comes from Dolichotis patagonum, assembly GCA_004027295.1. Classification (NCBI taxonomy): domain Eukaryota; kingdom Metazoa; phylum Chordata; class Mammalia; order Rodentia; family Caviidae; genus Dolichotis; species Dolichotis patagonum. The sequence goes on from PVJX010005061.1 coordinate 56,103, forward strand.
ATAGACATGGAGGACAGCAAGCAATAGATGGTGCTGACTGCCCCAATTATTAAGCCAGGCAGAGTCAAATATGAACATACATTCACTTTCTTAATATAATTACACTAAGTCAAAGAATTTTGAATGTGGCTTGTAGCCATGTTCTGCATAAAGTCATAAACTTACAAATGTATTCCTTACTCACAAGGTAAGTTAGATATTACTCAGCTCAGAAACATTGGAGATCGGAGAATCTGACTTGCCCAGTTAAAACAAAAGTACATCACTCATAATGTATTATTTGTTTTTTAAACTATAGTAATGAAGCTAGCTCTTCCAAGAAGAATCTTGGTTTTCCATATATTCGAGTTTTTTAAAACTTGAATCATCATAGTCCATTAACGTGCTAATATTTTATGTCAGATGATTTATGGAATTTATGTAACATATATTATGCAAATCTTTCCAGAAACTGCTTGTTGCAGTGTGCAATGGTGACTGTGTGAACCAAGAAGATGAGACTTATTGAAGTCACTGAAAGGCCAGAGGAGCTACTCAACCAAAAGCACCCAGAGTTAGGGAGACTTCCTCAAGTATCCCCGAACCCAGGAACTTTCATTTAGAATATCAGTGTAATAGAAAATAGCAGAAGAAAAGCAGACCAGAGAAGGAGCTATCTCAAGGCCAGGCAGTTTTTCTTGGGGCAAGAGGAAGGACAATGGCCAGACACAACCTGTCTCACTAATTTAAGCTTTTTGTTGTTTAATCATTCACTCTTCACTGAGCCTGTGTGCATGCCTTTGTCCTTGGCAAAGTCCCCTACGTGTCTCCCTATATTGTTTTATAGGATCGGGGTGGGGAGAAAAGGGCCGTATAGTGTAGAAGATGGGTATTGGGCTTGATGCAGGAAGCTCATCATGGCATTGCTGTCATGTATCCACTGAACAGTACAAAAGATCTGAGGGTTGCAGGAAAAAACAAGAAAAAAGGGCCGGGGATTTAGCTCAGTGGCTTCAGTGCCTGCCTGGCAAGCGTGAGGTCATGAGTTCGATCCCCGGCACCAAAAAAAAAAAAAAAAACAACAAGAAAAAGATAATTCAATTGCAATAAGAATCTAAATGCAAAGGCTGAGGCCAGAATACCAGTTTGTGGGGTGGAGTCAGTAGGTAACATCATTAAGGTGACCTAAGGTAATATTGTAAGCGTCCATGTGTGATTAATTTCATACTTTTAAAATGGTTCAAGGTCATCATCATGAGTATCCAGTACTAGGTGCTGCAGTAATACCACAGTCATCATAGGAAACACATTTATAATAATGATCCTCAACTTCAAGGCTTTCTTTCAAAGTCTGTATAATTCTTCATTTGCTGTAAACCAGTTTTTATTTTTTTCAGTACTGAAGATTGAACCAAGGGCTTTGTACTGAGCCACTTCTTCATTCCTTTTTTTTTTTTTTTTTTTTTTTTGATTTGGAGACAAGGTCTCACTAAGTTGTTCAGTTACCCAGGCTGTTGTCAAACTTGTGATCCTCCTGCCTCAGTCTCTAGGTGCTGGGATGATAGGCATGTACCACATGCTAGGCTCAGACCAATATTTTTTATGGTTTTTTCCTAAAGACAATGTGATTGTCTCCAGCAGCCCCTTATTCTAAATTTTGTTTTAATTGCTATATAAACATGTGTTCTTGTTTCCACATAAAAGTCCATATTCTGAATTAGAAACTAAGACTTGCCTTATCTGAGTTAACTATCCAAGCTTCAATATAAAATATGTGTTTTTATGGCTGTTTATTTTTGTCTATTTAAATATCTTGGTAGTTTTATGTATTTTAATTCTTACATTGTAAATAAGACAAGCATCTCATAATGTGATCTTTATCTGTGTGAGGCAAAACTATAATACTAGACACTGGTGATAAAGAGATGTCTTCTTTTTCTGCTCCCTATCTACTTCTTCCTACAACTTAAATAACTCAAGACCTGTTCTCTAATATTAAGAGTTTTAGCCCCAATACTACTTTTTATTAATCTGACAAGGACGAATGGTCCAGTTTTAGTTTAATCAATATTTATATGTTGTCTGTCTTTACCAATTAAAAAGAAATATTTCATTTTTTAAAAAGCTATTTTAAAACATGTTTTGTGAAGTGTCTATTCATAATTCTTGGCCTGTTTTTTGCAGTATATTTCCTGGTATAGTCAAAACTTATAGAATGGTATAGTCAAAACTTACATCTTTACAATTGTCCATATTCCTAAGAATATTACATCACTTTTCATTTATTCTCTGCTTTTCTCTTAGTTGTTTCACAATTGCTACAGACAGCATTATAGTTTGTTTAAATGAAGATCCAAATAAATTCAAGGCATTACAATTTATTGGTGTCTTTCAGTCTACTTTAAGCTGTCTTTTGCCTGCTTCCCTGACTATCCAGGCCCTTTATTCATAGATTTTGCTGAAACTAAATTGTTTTTGCTGTGCTTTTTCACATTATCCAGATCCTGCTGACTGTTCCCTTTGGTGTTGTCACACAGTCACCTGTCTTTATTTTGTTAAGAACACTACACAGGAGATAAATTAGTCAATCCTTTTGCACCTGCTCTTCAGAAGCATTTTGGCTTTTTTATTGTATTAATCTTCCTTATTTTTTTTGAGTGTTTCATAGGGTTTTTAATGATATAACTTCTGTGGAGGGCAATTTGGCAGTATTTATAAAAATTACAAGTTCTATGTCTTTGGACCTAGTAATTTAACTTCTAGGAATTTATCCTGTGGAGATAATTGCATACCTGTGAAATGATGTATTTTAGAAATTACTCATTGTGGTATTATTTGTAATAGTAAAAGATTGAATGATCTAAATTCCCATTGGTAGGAAACAATTAAAAAATTACAGCACATCTGTAAAATAATATGCTGTGAAGCTGATAAAAAATGAGGAAGTTCTTTATGTAATGTAAAGAAATAGTATCAATGTATATTGTTAAATAAAAAATGAATGTGAACATCATATGTGCTATGTTATTATTTCTATAAGAAAAAGAAATACACACTGTATATGCCTAAAAGTTTGAAAAATAACATTGATTAGGTCCACTGAGGGAAATTGACTGATAAGAGTCAGGAAATGTAAGAAAGAAAATCTTCACTGTATGCCTGTTTGTGCCCTTTGAATTTTGTACAGTGGGAGTGTTTTACTTATTTAACTTTTTTAGATAAAAATGTCAGCACTGTAGTGTGAATTAAATGGTAGGTTAAGATTCTAATTAATATGTGTTACGTTTAAAACTTGCTGCAGCATTGTCTGGCATAAGTAGGATCAATATGATAGAGAGTGAGGTTTCAGACATTAAAGGCTGCCTCCTCAGCAAGTCAGTCAGTCCTACCTGATATGAATGGCTCAGTGTATGTGTGTGTGTGCACGTGTGCTCACAGAACACGGCCGAGTCAGTCATGATACAAAATTCATATATGAAATTACAAGTAGACACTGCCCTCTAAATCCAGCAGGTGGGGGCCATATGACATAGTAAAACAGCATGAGATTTGAAGCCTTTGGGCAAACATTCAAATCGCCTGCCTCAACTTACTAGTTTTCAATTTCTAAGTCTCCAAAAGATGAAGATAACCCTCTGCCTACAGGCTAGTTAATAACATTTAGCAATGATTTGCATTATATTTTGATGCTTGATCCACTACATTATTCCAACTCTAGAAGTTCACAAATCAGTTGGTCCCTGAAGAGAAAACTGAGGGCAAAGGATGTAATTTTCAAGAAGCACTTCTTTTGCATTTTGAAACATAGATATTCCTGGAATTTTATTAGTAATGCCAGCTGTTCACATGTAGGCTTTATAGGTGAGCAAGTGAGAACATATGACAGTGCAGTGCACCCTACCTGGGCAACCTGTCTGGTGTGTATCACTAGTTGTGCTTTATCTCTTACTGGGATAGTACAATTGTTTTTAAATCTGTAGCCCTATTACAGCGTAAAAATCTATGGTTCTTATGGCATCCTAATTACCAGCATATGGTCATTCTCTTCAGGGCCAGTTATCTGTAGTTTTTTGAAAGGTTAAGTAAGGAGAACAATCTCATTTTATTCTAATTTACTTATAGCAATGTCTCATCTCCATTCTAAACTCTGACAAATACCCTGGGATCATTAAATGTTTTTTCCAAAATTTCTCTGACATAAGTAGCTTTAACTTTCAGAAATGCTTAAGATGTTTAAGAAGCAAGCCAAAAGTTAAAAACCAAGAAGCTGACATTCTTGCCTGCATTTCACCAGATTCTTCTCAGATTATACAGTGGTTAACAGAGGTGGAGCAATGTGTCCTGACAGAATGCCAGGGCAGTGCATGCTGGGTGCTGACAATCTGAGATCCATAAACTATTCCTCCACTCTACCTGCTCAGTGATGGGAAAAGGTTTGTTATGTGAGGAGCTTGACACAGGACAGCTTCCTGCCTGTGAGGACCGTTAAACTTGAATTCGATTTGGAGGAAAATAATTAAATCCATTTTTCTCCTGATCTCTGAAAATCACAGTGGTCTATTATTATTTTAAGTGCCTCCTGCAGATGTATAATACTGTAGGAATCTTTTTCCCCTTCTGCCCAACATTATCGTCGGCTGACATTCTTGACACGTCTTTCCACACATTTCCTAAAATTGTTACTGTACTGTAAATGCTGTTATGAAAATTACAGGGAAATGTAACCAGAATAGTTTCACAGTGTCTTTTTTATATCAGTGTATGTTTTATTTGTTTGCTCACGCTCAGTGATTAAAATTACAAGTTACCTTTTTAGTCATTCACAGTAATGAACAGGACCAGAATACCAGTGTCTTTTAGAAATTCCTCTATTAAAACATTTATAAATGGAGTTACCAGGAAAATATTTTCAAGTGGCATTAACACTGCACTAATATCAGGAACATTTCTTATTTTAAGTTTATGGAAGCTTTAAAAACAAAGCAGTAAAATTATTTTGACACTGTCTTATTTTCACTTTCACCAGTCTGTAATTCTAAGAAACATTTAAAATGTATGTAATTTAATTTACTCAGGTTAAATAAGTGTGAGTCATGAGTACTTTTGTGATTAAAAAAAAATTTAGGTTGATATTCTCTAACAATTAGAGAATTAGTTCTGTCAGTTCCTAATACTTCTAGTGCAACATGAAACAGTTCTTAAAGAAAATCATAGTATGGATATTTTCCCAGATTTCTAAGTTAATATATTTTCTTAAAATGTTAAAAAGGCTGTGTGGAATATAAAGCTGCAAAATAACATAGGAAAGTTCTAATCTTCAGCTGGGCACACAACAAATGCTTGGAAATTTGTAGGCTGAAGCATAAGAAGTTGCCAATATTTGATCACTTTGACATAAAAATGTCAATTTTATAAAATTAAAGCTAATATTAATATTCTTCATCCTTTCTTAGTGTCAGAATTCCATTAGTCTAAACTATTTTACTGAAAAGTCATTCAAGTCTTAGCAATATTATAGTAGCTGAGATAAGCAAGTAGCTTTGTGTGAACTCCAAGCCTGGAACAAGGAAAACCTATCATTTCATCTCAGGAGAGTTTAGGAAGTCCTTAAACCCTCACACTTTATCCATTAATATGAGGTCACAGGTTGTAGCTAAAGGAGGCTAACACTATAGTGGAGTATAGTGAAAGGATCAGAAAATCCTAAATGGGGTGGTGGGAGGGAGAGAAAACACATACTCTATACATATACTTTTTTGTTTTGTACTGTATTGTTTTGTTGTAGTTTTTGAGACAGGATCTCACCATGCAGTTCAGGCTGGGCTTGCACTCACTAATTAGCTAAGGCTGGTCTTGAATTTGCAATGATACTCCTGGCTTAATTTCCTGAGTGTTGGGATTATAACCATGTACTACCATGCCCAGTTTATAAATATAATCTGTTATAATTTGATCTGCAAACTTTGGTGTATATATCCAACAGCTCCACATACTACTTTCCTTTCTTTAGTTACCATTGTATCACAATAGTATTTGCAATTTAGAATGTACATTATGAGATGAGTTTAAAAGTGATTTTAAATGTTATTGAAGTCTGTGTGATAATATATTAGGTATTAAATAACTTATCTGAAAATTTTTTATCCTTCTGTAACTCTTCAGGATACATTCAAGTGTAACTTTCAATTCCAGAATGATTGAAGAAAGAGCCAGGTTCCAAATTTTTCCATTAGCAAAATAATCAAGAATAACCTTACAACTGAGTATTTTGCAATTTTCAGAGACAAAACCAACTTCTAAAAACTTTATGCAGAAAAAACATTTCAATAATGAAAGACTGGAAATCCTAATTTTAAAAAACTTGCTTGAAAAATTAAGTATGTTTCTGAGCAGAGTGTATTTATCCCAAAAGAAAATGCCATTCAGGTAGAGATAACCTGTATCCTCCTGTTTTCTTCTGTATACTTAACACCTACCACAGAGGCTAGCACATACTTGGCAAGGATTAGTATTTGTGGAAGGAATGGAGTGAATGGAATTTTAGGTGTTGCATTCACATGTAACTATTTCTCTGGTTCATTAAACATCCTTTGTGAAACAAGTGATTCAGAGAAAAATGACTGTTGCCAATAAAATGAGGGGCCAAAACACAGTTTTACAGAATGAACACTTACAATCTTTATGTGGGCCAGAGAACAAGTAGTAAGGATTTCCTAAAATGTGAATGTGTAAGTTAAAACCATTAGTGCCTGGCATAGTTCCGTGATAGCCTTGGATGACTTGTGACTGACTGATGGTCACTTTTCACTCATCTCTTTGAAGCTACTTGCTGAATTTTTGTCTTTGGACGTGTGTCTCTTGTTTTGCTCTCTTGACACAAATCCAAAGGAAGTCATTCATTGGCAAATACAAATTCACCCCAATTATGCCAAGAGAATTTCATTCACCATTGTATGGAAAGCCCAAATTCCATTTCCAGGAGGGCTCAGGACCTGCCAGTTTACTGGAGTTTGTTTTGGCAATGATTTTGTTTTCAACTGTAATCACCTGTCTTAATCAAAAGATTTTAGAATTGAAACTAGAGCTTCTTTATCATTTGAGGGGAAGATTTTTTAAAATAAAAAAGTCTTTTGGAAACACATTTTCTGTAGTTCATATTACTGACTTTTCTGTGTGTTTATTTTAAATACTTACAGGCTATTTGCTCAAGAACCAATATTACAAAAATTGGTCTAGCTAGCCTGCTTCTAGCTCTGTATGGTCTATTTCAGTAGTCACTATCAACATGTGGCTAAATTAATCCAACTTAAATTAATTTGAAATTTTAGTTCTTCAGTTCGCTAGCCACATTGAAGAACCCAATAGCCACAAGGGGCAATGGCTACATTATTGAACAAATACATATGTCTAATATTTCTATCATTGAAGAAAATTCTGTTGGAAAACACTAATAAAGACTTTCTCCCTGACCGAACTTGAGTCAGGCTCCTCTGACGCCTCCCTCTTCTTAACTGGATGTTGGCCTTGGTCTCTGTCCTGGGTCAGTTTAGTCAGGATTTGTAAGAATCCAGCTGAGTTGGCTGAGTGACGATCTTCTACCCTTATTATCTAGTCAGATCCCACATCTAACATTTTAGATAAATTATTACCCTGGCCTGAGTTTATGCAGAATCTCCTTTACTCTTTTTCTTTCCGTAATTTTCTGTCTACAGATTCCCACACTGCTTCTGGGTTATGCATTCCCACTTGTTCTTACATTTGGAGTTGTGTCCAGGCTCTCCACTATGCCAAATATTCATTGCGAAGCCTTCTCACCACCTTCAACAAGTGCCGTGAATGCTTTTCTTTAACGGGATTATTATAACTTTTTAAAATATGAAAGTATTTTAGTCTTTAATTTCAAACATTTTTATGACCTAGTGTGGTATCTAGTTTGCCAGATATTTATTTACTCATTATGATTTTTTGATTTGAAATAATTTTCAAACAGGTTATTATAGTGTAATACTAGAAGAGTGATGCTGTCACCCAAAGAGGCTCCTGGAAAAACTCAAAGCTTCTTGAAGTATCAGGCAGTGCCAAAGAAGGGAGTCTTCACTTCTGAGTTACAGTACATCTTCATTCTGATTAGCCTTCTCTTGCTATTGAAGAATTCAAACTTAATATAGTAAACATATAACAAGTCACTTTAGGCATTTGGGTAAGTTTTGGTGCCCCATATTTACTTGAACTATGTTATAGATAATATGTAGTTTTAAATTCAAAATGTGTGGTCGTCATCTGGTTCATTTCTTCCATATATTTTTAAATAAATTAAATCTTTATAAGTTACTCTTTCCATGGAGTTGCCTTTTTTATTTACATCTCATTTTCTCAAGTTGACCTGATTTGAGGGATATCTGAGGAGTTTTCTATTTTGCTGCTGCCACAATATAGAAAAAAGAACATAAGCATGTATTTTGTTGAAAACTGCAATTTAAGGGTGCGACAGAATGGCCACATTGTGCGCATTGTACTGCCTGTTTGGAGAGACAGGCAAATAATTAAGAAGGAAGTAAGTAAGAGAACTCAAAGAAGGGCAAGATGATTGATGGCTAAAAACCCTCTTCATAAAATAATGAAAGAAAGAAAAGAAAAGAAAAGAAAAGAAAAGAAAAGAAAAAAGAAAAAAAGAAAAGAAGCAAAAGGGGAGTGTAGGAAGTTTAGAGGACTACTAAATAATTTTAGGGAAAATGAATGAGAATGGACCAAAGGAACAGAAATTAGCTTCTAAATGAGTCTCTCTGAAATTTGAATGAGCCTTAGAGACCTTCTCTGTCTTATGATAAAATGGTTCCAGGTGTGGTTACATTCCTCAGACTTGTTTCAGGAGACAGATAATCCAGTTTCCGGAAGAGATGAACTCAGTAGAGCTCTGTTTGGCAGACCCTGTCTTAAGGCAGATAAGGATTATCAGAGAAAACATTTTCAGCATCTGACGCTCAGGCAGTACCTTTAATTTGAAATAGTTAGCAGAGCAGGGGATCAGAATTTGGGGTATTATTTTCTGAGCCCCAATAGTATCAGAGTTTATGATGACAGAACTAAACCCTTTGTTAGTTCTTTATTTCCTTGGTTCTGGTCTATTGGGTTTAAGAGACATTTTAATTGAATTAACAGCTTTTCTTGAGAGAAAGAAAATTTAGAAAGGAAAAATGTTCAGTTCTTTAAAACCTTGGAGTGTATTTATTCATACGACAGCATATTATTCTTTCAGCTAGCAGAAATTTAAATCTAAACCTTCTCAACATTCATTGGGATCACTTTTGGCCATCATTTGTCATACATGTCACAATGAATTTTCCAATGAAATCTTTTGAGCGCTTCTGTGATTGAGGTAATCTTAAGGCACTTAAAGAATATTGGGATATTCTCTGCATTTCCACTCAGTTATTTGGATATTCTACTCTCCCACTGATGCCCTTTTACTACAGTTCTACCTCTACTTCATTTTATGCCTAACATTATATTTCTACTTCACTTCTACATCTTCATTATATCGTCATTATATGCCTAATGTTACATAGGTAATTTTAAAAGCTATTAGAAAGCATTTGACAGCACCTGAGCAGTAGTCCATGGCATCGCATACATGGAACATTCACCTTTTCTAGTTTTCAAAGCACTGTGATTTATTCTGAGAGATTTGACAAGTTCTGCTTTTAACTTTTAACTTTTGTACTGCTTGGTATCCAACAGACATTTGGGTACATTTCTTGGAGAAAAGACTTCACCACTTGCACATATTTATCTATTTGCATGTGCTTCTATTCTTGGCTCCTTTGTAAAGCATTTGGTTTTGGTTGTTGTTGTTGTTGTTGTTGTTGTTGTTGTTGTTTTAACAGGAAAATCAGTAGGTTCATTTTTTGAGTGAATATTGGCATTACTTACTGTGTTCTCTCTTTTCTGCATACAAATGTCCTATTGAGGTCAAGTCCAGCTCTAAGTGTAAGGAAAAGTCAGCTCTGACAGGCAACACCAACAGAAGTCAGTCAATGGAGGGAACAAAAGTTAACAAGTAACCTAGAGCATACTTGCCCAGACTGTGAGAGCTGCCCAGGAAATGACAACTGTGTCACACCTTTCCTCTCTAAGGACCAACTGGTTTCTTTGGAGATTGATTATTAGGTTTGTCTCACCTTCACAAACATCGAAATTAAAGGAGATGAGGACCATCAATGCATATGACAAAAAAGGAAATTTGCTGAATTACAGATTGCAGAAGTTTTTTTTGTTTTTTTTTTCTACCCCGCCCCGCCCCCTCCTTCCCAGTCTTCCCTCCAAGTTGTTTTTTTTTTTTTTTTCATGAGATGGGGATTTTTTTTCTCTTTAATAGATTTTCCAGCCTCATTTCTGTGTATCTACCTTTAGCCTATCTCATGAAAAGCAGGAAAAAAGGCCTAGAGATTTCAACTTGTACAAAAATGTAGCAAGGACTAAAGTCATAACCAAAGTTAAAACAGTGAACTCCAAACAGTCTTCTAAACATTTATGATAAAAAGTTTTCACCAATGTATGGCAAAATGATAAAGTACAATTTCATGAATTTAGATATATCATTGTAGCAGATTATTATATTTTAACTTTGAGGTATTTATTCTTTCATATGACATTGTTTTGATGGTTTTCCTCTGCCTTCCAACCTATTTGCTGGGTTAAAAAATTTTAGCAACCCTGTGTTCATTCAAATAAAAGACTAAAAGCCCTTTGCATGTAAAAAGTCTGTGAATTAACTGGTGAAAAGAATTCCAGCACGATGTTCTTTGCCTGAGGTGCTTCTCCTTCCTTATGTCCTATATTGCTGTTGTTGTTTATTTTTAGGAGAAAAACATCCATCAGGCATTTTTCTCTGTAGCTAAAGAAGACTCTCTTTTTTTTTTCTCAACTCACAATTATAAAATCATTTCAAATTTTTAAATAATTGGGCTATGAAAACTCTAGGCTGCATTTATGAATATTTGTTCTTATAGCATAAATTACCAGAAAACTTTTTAAAATTCTGGTTTAAAATAACACTGGCTTTTAGCCTTGTAACTTCTCATACCTCATTTACAAGATTTAGTTCCCTGACCTGTTTTGATGAAATGTTTTCTAAAGTAGTGTATACATTTGCACATACATATAACCTCCTTAACACAGATAGCAAGGGAAAAATATTCAAGAATTAATAGTTTATTCATAGCTCAACTACTTTTACCTTTTCTACCATGGCAGCATTATCTAATACTCTTCTGTTACTTCATCCTCTTTTTTTAATCTTTAAATATTATATTCAGTTGACTGATAATAATAATAAATCTTTAAAGTAATGCTCCTTGTAGGAGTAACTCTTTTTGGAATATATTGATTATTATGGCTAATGATGAGGCCTTGGCATTTTGTAGACAAATATTAAGACAGTAATATTTAGATGACAACGTTTTTTGATTGTTCAAGGTGTTGTATTGTTGTTAATGCATTACATGCCAGGGATTCACTGTGCCAACAATGCAAATAGAACCACTTTGTTAGGCTGGAAAAATGGTTTCACCCTCAATGAGGAAACAGTTTATCAAAGGGAATAAAAAAATGGAAATGAGCTACTACTTGTGGGCTCAGATTAAGCTAACCTAGAAAACTTGAAAGCTACTGTTGCTGTTCATTCCGATGCTGTGTTGTATGCCTCTCCTTTTGTGCTGTGTTCATTTGAAAAATGTTGATCAGTCAGCTAGTATGTGTATGGCATTGGGTCTTATTCTGATTAGCCTAATATGTACAAATAGGTATATCTTTACATCTGTGCCCTTCTAAGACAAGAGATGATACATATATGATATTACCTGGTCTGGAAGCACTGGAAATTATCTGGCATATGCCATTGGCAGGTAGAGATAAAAATGTACCAACATTTCAGAGAAGAAGTAATTTTTCTTTAACTGAATAACTGGGAGGATATTCATGCAGTGGAATGAATGAATAACTGGAGGATATTCATGCAACATTGGGGAATGGTTAGGATTTGAAATTCTGAAATGAGGATGGGGTGATTCAAATCAGCAACATGAGAGGGAAATTCTATATATGGGGTGCAAATCTAATTAGAGTTGTAAATATGTAGGAGAGTAATGAGTAGAAAGTTATGCTCAATCACAAAGCAAATGAAGGGTTATGTTCAAGACCAAAGATTTTGGGCTTCAGCCTACAGGGTCCTGAGGTTTTATATACTGGAATAACTTAGTCATATGATATGTGAAGACAGTTGATCTGGAGGCTGTGAGCGGTGTTGAAAAGGCAGTGACCAAGGATTCAGAGACTGTTTGGGAACCATTGGTGTAGTCCTTGAAAGGCACTGAACTACTGTTGGCACGGGAATGGCCATTAGATGATCATAAGGAGAGGTGCTGGGGATTGAGTATAGAATAAGTGTTGCCAATTCATTGAACATGAGGGAAAAAGAGATTGAGAAGAGTCAAAGACTAGCATTATAAGAAAAGGAGTGAGTTTGATTGATAAGGTAATAGGTTCCTATTTTAGCCACCTTGCATTCAAAATGCCCACAGGAACTGAAGTGTAAGTAACTGAAGAACAGTTAATGATGTACATCAGAAGTAAAAGTAAAAATAATCCAGAACTAGATGTTAACTTTTGTTGGTCTATGAATAGGGGTAATAGTTTTTGTGTATTTGTTTTGGGAGTTCACTACAAAGCATGGGAATTATATATAGAAAAGAGAGCAGGACCAGGGCTAAATCCATTGAGAACATCTACATTTACAAAGTGTAATAAAGAGGATAAATTCAGGGGCCAGGGATTTAACTCAGTGGCAAAGCACCTGCCTGGCAAGTGTTAGGTCATGTGTTCAAACCCCTGGTACAAAAAAAAAAAAAAACAAACAGAGGATAAATTCTGTCTCCAGCCAAAAAAACAAAAACAAAAAACTTCCAAACGTGCAGAAGTAGTCAGATGTAGCAGAAGTGCAGTGGCCCAGCAAACAGGGACACAGTAGGTAGGATCAGAGGAGCAGGACTGGGCTAGCAGAGGTAAGTTTGCCATTTTGCCTTCAAAAGAGAAAAGCTCTGAATGTGGCTGAACATGTGTTTCCAGAGCATAAAACTTACAATCTTTAAAGTTTCCAGGAATGACTTACGCTGTCATTCATAACCTCAGGCTCCTAATTTCCTGGCAGGACATGTAATCAGCAACCTGCCACTCTACTCACCACCCTGGAAGAGTCCTCTCCCACAAACCCAACAGATGCTTTCAAAAGTCCTCTAGAAGCCCAAAACTGTGTTAGTGGTTTTGTTATCTCTGTTTTCACCAGAAAGAAATCCTTTGGAATTGAGAGTTCATGAAACACTGGCTTTCTGCGTCTTGACCAGCTGCCTTAAATCTATTGCTCCCAATTTGAGGTCAGTGAACACCCGGCTGAAGGTAATATTCTGTTATCTGTGGGTATTCATTTTTTCTGAAGGGTTGATTTACTCTATTTCTGGTTTTGAAATTATTTCTTTTCTTGATTTTTTGGGGTGTTTTGTTTTGTTTTGTCTTTTGGAGACAGGCTTTCACTATGCAGTTAAGGCTAGCTTTGAACTCACTATGTAGCCCAGGCTTGCCTTGAATTTGCAGTGATCCTCCTGCCTCAGCCTCTCAAGTTCTGATTTCTTTTCTTAAACAGATATGTACTATTTTTAATAGAGTATATGCTTTTGTACAATGATGTGAGTTCTTCTAGGACAAGAGACTTTTCTTACATATATGTTTTCATAGTGCTGTACAATCTCAGGTTAGTGAATAGATAATGGTACTGTATTAGATGGCCAACAGGAATGATAAAAATACTTATTTTGGCATTATAACCTTTTGTTTAGGTTGGCCTAAGTGTGTGTACATGCTTAGGAAACATTTTTTTTCCTCATAATAATGCCTACTATTAGAAAAACTTATAGGTTAAAATAAGTAGTTCACACATTATTCTCTAATTTACAGTATTTCTTTAATAGTTTTACAGAGTCTACAGTATTTTCATTTCACAAATAAGAAAGTTAAGCTTGAGAGAACTCATGAGACTTATTGAAGGTCACATACAGATCTGATCTGAGACTGAACCCAGGTCTTGTTCTTCAAGTCTTATGTCCTTCTGCTTATCCAAAGATTAGAGAAACAGTTTACTAATTAAAGTCTTATAAGGATGTCTTGAGCTCCAGTTCTGCTCTAGCGTTTTCTAAATGACACTGTACAAAAACCAGAAACTATTTCCACTTGCAAAATGGGGATAATAAGAGTTTTTTAGTTAAAAGGTGGTTTAAAAGTTTAATAAAATAACCTTGATAGGTACTTAAAAGATGTTAGCTATTATTATCTCATGAAGTATTTATTTGTAAACTAAAGTAAATTTATTTGAAATGCATTTATTGGCAGTAGATTAATCTTGTCCATGAACAAGATATTTTTATTAGCCGAAAATTTCATGCTAGTGTTAAATGCAGTGGTTTCAAAGTGTCTGTACTACTGTTTGATTTAAGTATTATGTAGTGAATTTAATTTCTTAGTTTTATACTAGATAACATCAAACAAGTCCCACTGTGGTCCTTTACAAAGTAAAGATGATGTATTAAACTATATGATGTAGTGAACCCTAACTCTATGCCAGACAAGAATGCTCCATAGATTTAGGGAAATACTTCTTTCTTATTCTCCATGATTGCCTCTCTTTTCCTATCCTTGTTTTTCATTGAATTAGAAATCACAGGCTTGATTTGGAACTTTTGGATCAATGACTATTAGATATATACTGCTTTCCAGTTAAACACATATGCACCATTACTTGATTAATGGAGATCATTAATGCTCAATCCTAATTTAAGTACAATTTTTCAAGCATTTTGTTCAATACTATTTTATGTATTATTTTAATGATGGATTTAAAAATGATCAAGAACAAATAAGTTGCTCAATTGTTTGCATAAACAGTATAGTTTTCTATATGCCTGCATTGACAAGGTGGGAAAATACAGAGAACAGAGGAGATCCTGCCCAATGGATATTAGGCTATTTGTGGGGAGATAGGAGCTTCTGGAATACTGGCATGACAAGACACATGTCAAAGACATCTGGGCACTAACGCTTCTTTCTTTTACCAAAAGAAATGTGTTCTTGATGTGATTCTAGAACTAGACAAAGCTGATAGTCAAACATATTAAAATGGAATCCACAATTTGTTGGCATAAGCTGAATGGTAACATAAGCGTAAGAATAAAAGGACAATTTTGTATCCAGAATTTAGCTTTCTTCTCAATGTTGGCAGGAGCCTCTGCCCCCTGAAAAGTCTGACTAAGAACAGCACCCAAATAGAAAACCCACATGAGGACCAGCCTCAAGAATGGGCTGACTCTGCTCCTCTGCTGGGTTGCCAGCTCCTGTGAGCTCTGCAACTGGAGCAGAGTAAATTGGAACTTGGGGCACCTGTGTGTCTGATCTTGTTCCATCAACTGGTAACCCAGCTACAAGGCATATTAATTCTGTAAATTGTAGTAAAACAGTAAAGTGGTACTTCAAATAACTAATTTCAGTAACTCATCTCACATCCTGGAACCATCTTGTGGCTTTCATTATAGTTACTCTGGACCTGTGTAATTTAGGGGAAGCAGGGGAAGTTGGTTAAAAATTATGATCAAAATATACAGGATGAGAGTATGTATTTTATTCCTGGGACAATTCCCAGAATTTAGGTAATATTATTTGTTTATGTACCAATTGAATGACTTTTTAAAATTAGGACTTTCAGGGTTGGATATTTAGATCAGAGGAAGTGCACATACTTAGCATGTGTAAGGTCTTGGAATTCCTAGCACACGTGCACACACAAGGGCTTTCCAACATGCATACTCTAAGAGGTTTTCTTATAGCAACATTAATATTGTGTGTGTTTTAAAAGGTCTGATTCACCTCAGTAAGAAATAATTCCTTACATTTTTCCCTTTTCTATGTTATTTCTCTGAGAAAATTAATATGTAAATTATTGTTTCCTAAGCTTGAAACTATTCCACTATGGCTTTTCTTGGACTATTCTCTTTGCTGGTTTTGCCAAGTGTGGTGTTAGGGGCCAATTTCCCTGATGAAACCATTGCTGAGGTATCAGTGAATATGTACAACCATCTTCGAGCCACTGGAGAAGATGAAAATATTCTCTTCTCTCCATTGAGCATTGCCCTTGCAATGGGTATAATGGAACTTGGGGCTCAAGGGTCTACTCTGAAAGAAATCCGCCTTTCAATGGGATATGACAACTTGAAAAATGGTAAGTGTACTCTGGTTTAATTTCTCCAGGTGATTTGACTTTAAATTTGAACTAAGTTATTTTGCCATATGTTGCAGGCAGTAATGTATTCACAAGGTAAGAAATTATGATTTTGACATGGTATGACTGGAAGGATTAGAAAATAATAATGGTGTTAATTCCTGCCTCCATCTATGGCTGAGTCTAAATAATTACATTTCAAAAGTATTACTATTTAAATAAATTTCATTTTGATAAAAATAAATGATTGTGGAGTGCCCAGTCTAGGGAAAAGCTTGTATTATTCAATTTTTGAATAAATACAGGAAAAATTACAACTGTGATGATTTGTTTAAAGCAAGGAACATGGTCCTCTAAGACTGTAAGACATTTTTTGCTTAAATCAACTGTATCCCCATTTTTTAAATAGCATAGAAGAATTTTTTAAAGTGTTATATAATTATAAAATTATATATATCAGGGAAAATTTCTAACCAAAAGGTATTTTATAATAATTTAATACCATGTATCATTTCTATTTTAATGCTTCTAATGTGCATATAAATTAACTCATTAGAATATTAACTATGACAACTTATAGTGAATTTTCTAGTTATAGAATTTTAAAAGTCTAGCAACCATAAAATTTAAAGAAAGAAATACCTGGAATTTCTTTTTTCTGAATCAAGTTTAGACTGTTTTAACACTCACTATGTAGCCCAGGCTGGCCTTGAACTTACTGCAATTCTAATGCCTCAGCTTTCCAAGTGTTGGGATTACAGTTGTGCTCAGTCATGCCCAGGTAACTTGGATTTATATAGATAATTAAATGGAATTTTCCCCGATATTATAAAATAAGGCTAATTTAAAGAAAGCAACCCAAGTGCTTTGGAAGAAAACCACAGACAAAATTTCTGCTTTGTAGATTCTAGCAAAAGTAATAATGAAATGAAAAAATACTATTAGTTGAAAGTATTAATCCACATGGGTTTATTTAAACATTGAGAAATAACACAAGCACTGGAACCACATTGCCATAGCAAGTAAGCAATAAGCCTGATCTTTTTTCTTGGGGCCATGTTCTCTTTATGTCCTTTACTGAGTTTTAGTGTTCATTTACTCTTCTTGACCTTTCACCATGGCTGTTCCACTAATAAACTTGTTCTTTGTCATATTGCAGGTGAAGAATTTACTTTCTTCAAGGATTTTTCTAATATGGTAACTGCTGAAGAGAACCAATATGTGATGAAAATTGCCAATTCCCTTTTTGTACAAAATGGATTTCATGTCAGTGATGAGTTTTTGAAAATGATGAAAAAATACTTTAATGCAGAAGTAAATCATGTGGATTTCAGACAAAATGTGGCTGTGGCAAACTACATCAATAAGTGGGTGAAGAATAACACAAATAGTATGTTCTTTCTTTTTCTAAGTATTTGTCCCCTCAGTCCTTTACATCTTGAATGTTAGATAGCATCGAGTTGGGTGTCTTGTAATTATTTTCTGTAGATTACAGTCCATTTCAGAAACATTTTTTTATTTTAAAAAAGCAACACAGAAAACAGGATGAAAATAATACAGAATTTCAAACAAAAACAGAAAGAAATTGACACTAGTCAATATATTGCATATTGTTATCTTAGAAATAGTTGTTCAGAGTACAAGATCTAGGCATAAAAATGATCAAACAATCGGTGACAGCACAAACTGTTCTTTTTGAGGAACTAACAGAATTAGCATAGTTATCTATCTTGCACACATATACATACAGTTGTATGTGTATACCTACATACATATATTTTTTATCAATGCTTTGTGAGGAAGAAGTTAATTCTTTAAACATATATGGAATTTTGGCACTGATCATCTTAACTTTGCTTTTCAATTGACAGGTTTCTTCTGTGTAGTAATGGTAACTACTGCATAGAATTACACTTGAGCTATTGAATATAATGGAATGGATAGAATGGCATTTAGTGATTCTTTTAACAATATAATTAAGGTAAAATTAGATAAAACCAGAATTTTAAGATATTTGTTGGTTTTAGAACCACAAAACTTGATTGACAATAAAAAATTGAAAAAAAATTTTTTTTAAAATAGTTCATTTTAAGCCCAATAAATGAAAAGGAATTAGAATAAGACCCATTTACTTTTACCTGGGCATAGCTGCACATGTCAGTGATCCAAGTATTCTGGGCAACTGATGCATCAGCATTTTGAGCCCAGCCCAGACAATTGAGCAATTTAGAAAACCCTATCTCAAAAAGAAAAAGAAGGCAAAAAAACAATCAAAAACCAGGCTGTGATGTTGCTCTCAGTGCAAAGGCCCTGGGTTCAATCCTCAATGCTACAATCCCCACAAAAAAGCACTTACATTAAATTTTTCCTCTAATTCATATTTTTAAAAATTTGTTTAAGATCTTCAGATGTTCCACATTTTACTTTTTAAGTTTTTGATTCTTGCTTGCTTTTTTGTTTGAAACTCACTGTATAGCCCTGGTTGCCCTCACACTCAAAGCAGTCCTCCTGCCTCAGCTTCCCAAAGTGCTGGAATGCCTGGTGTGGGCCACTACGGCTGTCTGGTAAAAAACAGTTTACCATTTTATCTTCCAATTTTACTTGAGTAATAATTGAAATTAGAATCTTAAAAAATAAGATCAATTAAAAGCAAATTAATATAGCTATACATTAAATCTTAATGTCAAAAATTCAAAGAAATGTCCATCTAAATTTTATGTTCAAACAACAACAACAAAAAACTAATCAGATACCTTTCATCCTATAATTCATAAAATACTGATGCATCTATCTTAAGAAGTACTATGACTAGTAAAAGAATATAGAGCTTATTTTGGTCCTATGTTTTTCAAGATTAAAATATTAAATTGTAGCACAAAGAAGCTTATGTTGAAGAGTTTTTTTTTAAGCATTTAAAGAATAAATCAAGTGTAAAATCTATCTGAAATATATTGAATTATTAAAGTCTGTTAATTTTCAAACTCTTTTAGTCACTTCCAGCAAACAAGACCAGTATCTTTCAAAACATGTTTGAAAACAAAACAGTTCAAATGATAGATAAGGCATCAAGACTTAAATTGGCCTTCACTCAAGTTTTCAGCTAGTTAATAATAGCAGTTGCTGTATTTGTAGAAAAATGTTCGGTATTCATGGGGAAAAGTTTGAATTGGATGACAATCTTCAATATTGTTCAAGAATCAATTTAGAAGCTTTTATGTGCTCAGTCAGTGTTAGGTGTTTTACATGCATCATTGCAACTGCAAAGTGGTGAAGGCTGAGACGCATTGCATATGGCTGTGTAGTTTGTGTATCAGGGTGCTACTGGTATTACTTTAGGTGTTATTGTTGTTTTGGATATCCTTAGTTGCTAGTTATATTATCATGTGTGTGTAACTTTTTTTCTTTGAAAGTAAGATACCTATCGGGAACCTGGCCTAGAACCCCAATCTCTCAAACAAGTGTACTGCAAAGTCTTAAAATAAATGAGATAAGTGGTATGATTTTAGGGCTCGAGGAGGATGGTAACCCTCTGCACAGTTCAGACTGTGGTGGGTAAGACAGGGGATGTCTCTGTATCACCCTATGTATTTAGGGGTTAAATGGAAAACCACAGGAACAAGAACAGACCTTGGGAGTGGTTCAGGGCTTTTCTAAGCAACAAATTACTTAACAAAGAGAAGTATCTTAGGGGAAGACCTCCATGTTGCATTTCACTAGCCGTGAAATGCCTGTGGCTACAGTCTTTATCTACTTAATTGGAGTTGGAGCCAGCTGTCCTCAGCTGTGGTGTTATCTTGCACTGGTCATACAGTAACCCTGCACATGTGTTCAATTTCCAGTTTCAATGGCTCCGAACATATTCCTCCTTTTTGTTTAGTTGTTACATAAGATGGGTGGTCTGTTGAAGCTTGGAGAAGCTGTGTTAGGAGAACTCTTGCAGTTTAAACCCTAAACAGTCCATCAGTCTATACTGGTAATCAGTTACCAGTGTAGCCAGCAATTGTCAGAAGGCATTAGTGATTTGAGCTTCTTTTATAGCTAACATTTTACTATGGCATTGTATTATTCCTTTTGAAGTTATACTTTTCTATAGGAGGTTCAAGACCAAGTTAACATGAGACCTATATTAAATACAATCAGTTTATTGTTATTTATCAAAATCAGTTAGGTCTCCTCAGGAATTGCCGTGGAACTATGCATAACACCTCATGGCTCTAAAGTCAGTGTCAACTATCAGGATGAGTCACAGCCATTGCTTGACCAAGTTGCCTTCCATGTAAGCTTGGGAGATTTTTCTGCTGGTGACTCTCCTGAGGCACACCATTCATCAAAGATCACTTTCCTCTGTGGTCTCATAATCTTCTTGATCAGAAGACCAGGGACTCACTGAGTAACTTTGGATGTCCTGGGTCCTCATTGACCTTGGAGGGCTAGGGTCAAAATATTGCTGTCCGCTTAGCCCATCTGTTTCTCTAATTCTTGGTCTCTAAACCTCAGTTGTTGGACATCCAGAAAGAAAGATTGGTAACTAACAATACAGTGTATCAGAGGCAGTGAGCTTAACATTACTATCTTAGCTAAATATGAAACACCTTAGAACATTAAATGAAACTTATTTTCTATTATCCCTGGATATTTTAACATTTGAACACCTACAGAGTGTTAACAGTTACATATTTAACACAGAAAACTAGAAATTACAACCATACATATTATACATATACCTGAATTTTTGTTTTGATATACAATATACCTTTTAGCCAACCATCCCTATCTAATACATAAGAAGCCTTTATCTAACTTACTGACCTTTCAGTAATCTTTTTTTTTTATTTAAAGAGAAAAAAGAAAACCAAAATAAAACAGAATAAAGGGTAGCAACAATACAGAATTCCAAGGAAAAAAGGAAAAGATCAACAACAAAAAACCTAAGAGATTATTGCTTGACAAATTACATACTGACTTCTTGGAAATAGTTGTTCAAATTGTACAGTTAAAACATGTAAAGTAGACATTCAAACAGTGAGTCTGTTAACAGTTCTGTTCCACGATCTTACAAAAAAAAAAACAGCAATATGGTCATCCATCTTACCCACTCAAATATACATTCAATTATATCAGAAGGATAAAATTAAACACAACAAAACAGAACAAAGCAGATCACAAGAAAGCAATGTAAGGGACATAAATTCCAAAACTAGACAATTGGAGATATTCACTCTATCGTATTGACACTTGTTTTCTTCCAAATAGTTGTCCATATTGCCACATACAGGGAATTCACATGAAACAACATAGTATGGAATTGATCTGAGCAGGATGAGGAGGGCATTTCAGGTCTTCAAGACCAGACAATAGGGAAGCCGAGAATGGCTGTCATAGTGTCTCTCATTCTCCTGAAAACAGCTGTCCATACCTTAATGTGTGTTGAACTTAAACAAAACAAAACAAGCTAAAATCACTTTGAACAAAGAATGATGATTTTGCTGGATTACACATCATGACATTATGGAATCAGCACTGGGTACTGTAGTGTCTCTTTTTCTTCAAAGTAGTTGTTCATTTCGACATGTGTTATATAGTTGGTTCTCGTAAACTATTTATAAGCTCTACACATGCATGAGTCTCTACAGGTATATCTATCCTTTCTGTATTAGAGGTAAAAACAAAACACAGCAAGATAAAACAAAATTCCTACAAAAGCATAAAGCAAAAAAGTCATATATAACCGCAATACAAGGTGATCTACAATGGTTACCATGATGTCTCAGCAGTATATAGCAACATTAATAAAAACAAAGCATTGGAGACATTATAAGACTTCAAAAGCAAGTAATAATTAAACCAGAGTGGGTATCTTAGCGAATCTTGTCATCTTCAGTGTAGTTGCCTATACTCTTAGACTTGATGCTATCAATCATAACAAATTTAAATAAAATCAGTCAATATAAAGTAGCAATGTAACACCCCAGATTCAAATAAGATCAGTCATAATAAGACAGTATAAGTTATAAAGGGATTCAGATTAAGTTGATAGGTAATTAGGGACGATTACCATAATATATCCTCTTATTTTTGGGAAGGCTGACCATGTCCTCAAGTCTAGTGTAAATAGACAAACTGGAATAGCACGCAATCCATCCAAGCAGAGTGATGAGAATAATGTAAATTTTAAATCTTGTTACCCAATTAACAATATCCTCTGCCTCCATTTTTTAGACAATTTCTCCTCTTTCACTCCCATAGGGTACACTGCTTGTTTTAGGTCCCACTGCCTCCCTATATAGAGCATCTCAATGGATCCTATCTCCTGATCTACTCTGCCTATGTTTCTCTCTGTTAATATTTCACGGCCATCTATACTAGAGATTACAGCCAATCTTCTCTGCCTTATTTCTGCTATTCTGTTTTTCTGCCATTGGTTGTCTATTTTTCTGTTCCACTCCACTGTCTGCCCGGTTCACTGAGGCCTCTCTGCCATTGTTCCTGAAATGCTCATATTCTTGTTCTCTCTCTCTCTAAAATGTCCTTCAGTATTTTTTGTAGGGTTGGATTGGTGGTCACAAATTCTCTTAGTTCCTCTTTGTCATGGAAGCATCTTGTTTCTCCATTAATTTCTAGAGAGACTTTTGCAGGATACATCAATCTGGGCTGGAGGTTGTTCTCCTTCAGGGCTTGAATTGCTTCACTCCAAGCTCTTCTTGACCTGATGGTCAGTGTCCAGAAGTCTGCTGTGATTTTGATGGGTTTTCCTTTATAGGTGATCTGTTTCTTTTCTCTGATGGCTTTTAGTATTCTGTTCTTATATTGAATTTCTGGGATCTTGATTATTATGTGTCTGGGTGTAGCTCTGTTTTGGTTGTAGGTAGCTAGAGTTCTGTATGCTTCGTACATCTGCATATCATTTCCTTTTTCTATGCTTGGGGAATTTTTCTTAATTCTGTGAATAGCCTTTGTAATTCCTGTTTTGATTCCTGCTTCTTCATTCACATACTTTATTCTTAAGTTATAGATCCTCTTGTCATCTTCCAGTCTTTGTATCTTTACTGCCTGCTCTCTTGTTATTTTTAAGAGATCTTCCCTTTCATGATCACACATTGCAAGCCTGTGTTCAATTTTTGACAGTCTATCTTTGGTTTCTTTCAAGCAGTTTTGCCAGCTTTCTATGGAGTCTTTAGTTTCCTGATAATCTCTTTGAATTTGCTTCATGAATTCTAGGTTTTTCTTGTTTTCTTCATTAAACGTTTCTCTCCTTTTGTGTTCCTCCATTCTTCTGTCTGTGTCTTCTTGCGAGGTGCCCAGCCCTTCTTTTATTAATCTACTTATCTCTTGTTTAATTTGAATTAATATTTCAGTTTTGATCCTGCTTACGAGGTCCTGAAGATATCTCTTTATGTCTGCTACCGCTGTGTTTGATGTTGCATGTTTGCTGCCCTCAGTCTCTTTTGTATTTACCTCTCCTGGATCAATGTTCTCAGGGTTGGGGGCTGGGGTTTTTTTCTTATTTCTCCCTCTGGTCATGTTTTTGGTTCCTTACATACAAGTGTACAGTGTAATTCCCAGCCCCTTTTCTTGTTGGTTAAGGCTTCTCTGGAGCATGCAGGCTAGGGGCTTCTGCCCTCTGCTGGCCACTATCAGAGAGTGAAGTTCAAGCAAGCGCAGTGTGCGCTGGCTCCTCTCCTCTGAGCCAGTCAACCTTTGCAGGCCTTCACTGCGTCAGTGTGCGGCTGTGCTCAGGGAATTAGTTTGTAGCAACCCACTGGGTCCTGGCCAGGGGCACGGCCCAAGCCAAGCAGATTCCACCAATCCACTCGGCAAGGGGAGCAACCAACTGAAGCCACTTCCTTATGGAGTTAAGGCTCTCCTGCCCAAATCCAACATGTCATCCAGTTTGTTTCCCCTTTCCCGTGGGAGGGTCTTATTCCCATCACTCACCATGTGTTGATGCTGGTCCCTGAGAACTGCTGGGCTCCCAGACCTCTGACTTCAGCGTGGCTGTGGCACAACTTCACGGTGCCTCTGGGTGGGTCGTGTGCAGGGCCAGGTCCGGGTGAGCCACACGCAGGGCTGTTCAGCTCCATGCTCTGGCCGCTCAAGCCAGTCTCATCGGCACAGTTTTGTCGCTCAGGTCACTCTCGGGCAGGAATTCAGGTGGCTCGAAGAGGGCACTGTGCTTGCTGATCTTAGCTTCACTAATGGTAGCCCCGGGACCTCATATTTGAGCGGTTTTTTTAACTTTAGTTTCTTCCTGGGTTGAGAGAGTCCATCTCTCTCTGTTTGGGTCTCTTAAGGGTGTTAAATTCTGACATTGAAGCTGTCTCTCTCAGACAGCATCTCTCTCCTGCTACCTACTGGTCTGCCATCTTTGGAAACTCCCTAACTTACTGACCTTTACTGGAATGTAAATCTCATAAGTTTTTGGTACCATCAGAGATCTGAATATAAAACAAAATTTTGTCACCATATATAATCCCTGTTTTACATTTTAGAAAACCAGTATATCTGGAAGCTTCAATACATTAATATACCACAAGGTTAATAATAAACTGTCAAAGCCATATAAAACCTTTGCATCTGAGCATTTTTAAATCAATAAACTTATTGCATTATTTCTTTTGATGATGACTAATGTGAACATATTGCAATAATATATTTTGTAACTTTAGTTGGGGTGTCTTCCAGAAGGCTATAGAGATTAGTGGGCCCTCCAATCAATAAACAAGAACTGGTTGAAAATATTACCAGGCAGCTGCTTTCTTATTTATCAGTTTGAGTCCTGTCTAACAATCCCAACCCTGAGGGATTTTGTTTACTCATATATATATATATATATTTATATATATATTTTGATGACTGATGAAAAACCCAATCATAACATTTAACGCATTAAGTTTTCAAATAGTGACGCTCTCAGGTCCATAATAAATGACAATATACATTACATTCACATCACCAAACTTTGTATCATTTGGACCAGTTGGCAACAAAGGTGGCATTTGGACCAGGTGAATGCATACTTTGTAACTTTGTAACCCAAATAAACCTTTGATCAATTGATCCATAAATGTAAAAGAAAAAGGAAAAAAAGAGAAAAACTGTTGACCTCGAAATAAAAGGAACAGCTATTTATGGAGCAGACAAATGGACAAACATGGGTAGATGGTCTGATAGATGATCTGTACAGATTCAAACAAACACAAAAACAAGCACACAGTTTGTTGGGGTCTCTAAGTTCCCAGGAGGCATTTTATTATACCTCTTTATTGAACTAGTTTGCTTCTTACACCCCATGTTCTTGGGGCTAGAACATCTGTTCACCTCCAGGCCCCCATGCCGTCTGGTCATTTCTCAGGTGCTCTGTACCACTTTGGCACTCCTATATGGGCACTTGTGTTTTTGGCCCCACACATGTGATCCATCACTAGCTTATTTGACTCCCAGCAACTGGTTACAAACAGACTGGACAAACAGACAACAGATACACAGACAGACTGACAAACATCTTACAAATCAGGATGCACTCAAATATATTTTTAGCCAAATTGAATTACAATAATTTTTTACAAATTTATAGCTATAAATTGACTAGTAAGATTTATTATAGGTCATTTAGCAGAGATCTTGCATAAAAGGATTTAGTAAAGACAAAATCTTACCTATAATTAACATGTATTTTTATATTTTACCTTAAGAATACTAATAGTGGCCGGGGATTTAGCTGAGTGGTATAAGTGCTCACCTGGCACACGCGAGGTGTTGAGTTCGATCCCCAGTACCAAAAAGACTACTAATAGTTTATGTGTCCCTTTCTTTCATTAAACTTTCAGTTCAGTTATCATCACCTGTTTAGACCTTTGGTTTTATTTTTGGTTACCATCTCTTGGGCATCCTAGTTCAATTAAGATTGGTTTTAGTTTCATCCTTTTCCATCAGTTATATAGTTTCTAAAGCATCACTGAGGACTGAGCATCTGCTTCTGAGCGTTCAGATCCATGATGCAGCCAGATAGCACACTCTGGCACCCAGATAGGCCACTTAGCATTTCCTGGAAAAACATAAGCATACTCTTGACCCCCCATTAGCACTGGAC
Organism: Dolichotis patagonum; assembly: GCA_004027295.1. Taxonomy (NCBI): domain Eukaryota; kingdom Metazoa; phylum Chordata; class Mammalia; order Rodentia; family Caviidae; genus Dolichotis; species Dolichotis patagonum. The sequence goes on from PVJX010005061.1 coordinate 82,487, forward strand.
TGGGTTGTTTTTATTGTCCAGTATGAAGTTCTTTCCAATGGACTCTTTGTAACTTTTATTTGATTGTATTATCGTTTTGCTACAGTAGTTACATCTTTATTACATTTTAAAATATTTTAAATACTATGTACTTCCTGTAAAATCTACAATGAAGTGAACTGTCCCTTTTGTTTTTTGAAATTTAAACTATTTTTAGATCTGAAGATTATAAGGAATTTTTGTGGTAAAGTATAGAGAAAAAAACTGCATTTTGTATTTAGGCACCGTGGGCTCTCTCTTGCCATTATCACACACAGGTTGTGCTCCTACTCTGTCCTGGAGACCCCAGTGTTGGGAATCCTGGCACCAGTGCAGTTGAAACTTTTGATGCATAAAGATGTTGATATAGGAGAATGAAACTCCCGACCTGCTATGTCCGTGAGTTCATGTTCTCTAAAATCGAAGAGTGAATTTTAGGAGCAACAGAGGTAAAGAGTAGAATATATTTATTGAGAGAAAGCTTCTGTCTGAAAATAGACAAAAGGGGGTCCCAAGCGGATTGCCCAGGGCTCTCTCTTTTTAGGGACTTTTATAGAGTAAAACCATGGGTTCAAGGAGGGGGAAGACTGGGAACTCACAAAGCAGATGGTCATGAGGTGGGACATAACTATAGTTAACCAATAAAATCAACAGTTGAGGTAAAATTGATTATATTAGGGACAAATGGGAAAGCAAGTCACATAGCAAGCGGGCATTCTTGGAGCTGTGACCTTTCCCCTAGAAGGATGGGATAGTGGCTCCAGGGTGAGAGGGCACTAATTAGAATATCCATCCCCAGGATGGAGATGCATTTGTTTGATCCTTTGTCTTGAGATCTGGCCTGCAGCAAGAGGTGTGTTTCCTCTGTTTTGAGATCTGACCCAAAGTAAGAGTGTCTCCTCCAAGGTCATCAGACATCTGGTCCTCTGTGTCAGCTTCTTCAAGGGCCTAGCCCTGTGTGACTGCCTATAATATTTCTAACTGGCTCAGCTGCCTGTAACAATGTGAGCAGGTGATGCAAAAAACCAGGGTGGCTCAGGTGGGCCTGAGCCGAGTCCCACTTCTCTGGAACCATGTCCCATGTTCCAAGCCCTGGGTCTAGCGCTGCAGTGCTGCCAGCAGCAGGCCAGCCATTGAAAGGCTTGGCAGGTCCCAGTGGAGCGCACTCCTCAGCATATGGGAGGCAGGGCTCCACAGTGCAGATTCTGCCTCACCAGGCCAGGCCCAAGGAAAGTTCTCTGTGCCTTACATGATTTATATATACTTCTAAAGGCAAAATTCTGGAATGGTTTTTGAAAGAGTTGTGCCCTGGAAAGCTGCGGTGGGAGGCAGGGCCAAGGGGCAGGACCAAACTGTAGTCACCTTTCCCAGTGACTAGAAAATAGCCCCAATCAGTAACCTGTGCATTACCTGTCCCCGCCCTAAGTGCCACCCAGGTCAGAGGTTATATGAGTACCCTAACCCGCGTGTGGGTTAGAGAAGACCAGGCTGTCTGTGGTCATAGACTTCTCTCCACCTCCTTGGGAATAAAGATCTCTTATCTCATATTTTGCTGTTTCATCGCACCGAAAATCCTAACAGGTTTAGACACCAATGGCTAGAAATCAAACCTCAGGATGTCTCTCTCACCCACTGAAAGAAGTCTCCTCCACACCTTTGTGGCTACTATTCTAAATTGATCATAAACTGGTAACTCAAAAGCAAGTCAATTGCGTGTGACAATAAAGGCACTCTTTGTATCCCTCCAGATTAAATCAACTTAGTATTTTTATTAAGGTGAGAAACATTGCTGTAGTTGTCACATCCAGAGGCCATGCTGTAGGCCAATCGCATTGGGCAATAACTGAAGCATTTGTTCCTGTGTCTAAAAGCCCTTTAAATACTTTTTCTTTAATTATCAATTGTATCTCAGAATGGTCTTGCTTAATCTGTTGAACCCAGTAAGTATTGGAAGATCCAAAACCCTTAGCTACCCTTTCTTTATTTATAGATTTTCCAATTTTTGTCAAGGGAAGAATAACCAATTGGGCAATGCAGGAATCTGGGGAGATTTGAACAGTTTTGAGTAGACTGAACTGTAATCTTAATTTCCCCTTGCAGCTAAAACAAGCAACTTTGTTTCTTTACCTCCATTGTCTGGGCCAAGCTCCAGGCTCAGTGGAGCCCTCTGGTTCCCTCCTCTGCTTGGGACTTGATTTTAAAATACTGCTCCAAGCCAGTTTCCTTGGGCCATCCCAACAAACCCACAATCATCAAGAACTTCTTAATCAAAATCCTCAAAAGACGAGTAAATACTGGAATCAAGCATACAACAAAAAGTTCCATATACAGTTGTGATTCTTTAGAATATATTTGTCTCATGCCTAACAACTGGTAAAATTTATACATTTTTTTGTTTTGTTTTGGTTTCTTGTAAGCCTGTTTCTCTTTGACTTCTCTCAAGCCTGTCTTTCACTACCTATTCACTTCCCTCCACTATTGTGAGCACGCAAATGAGAAGTGTTCCCTCACCCACTGTTTCTTCTTACCCCAGTCTGTGTCTAAATCTAGGAGGATAAAAACCCTCTGCAGAGCTGGGAGACTGGTGGCTAAGATGGGGGATGTCTCTGGATCCCCCTTATGTATTTAGGGTGTTAGATGGAAAATGAAGGAAACTAAACAGACCTTGGGAGTGGTTCAAGGACTTTTCTAAGTAACAAATTACGTTAATTTAGGAGAAGTATTTTAGGAGCCTATCTCCATGTTGCATTTCACTGCAGGGGTGAAATACCTGCAGCTACAGTCTTTATCCAGTTAATTGGAGTTGGAGCCATCTGTCCTCAGCCCTTGCCCTGGCCGTGCAGCCTTCCTGCACGTGTGTTCAATTTCCAGTTTCAAAGGCTCCCAACAGATATCTTTTATTTTTATTATAAATGTAGTATACAATATTTGTGAACCACTGTATCACATAGTGATAACATTCAGTATGCTTCATTTTTAATTTAATACAAATTTTTATCTGTTTATGTTTCCTTAAATAGATCTCCTGAAAAACTTGGTCGCCCCAAGGGACTTTGATGCTGTCACTCATCTGGCCCTCATCAATGCTGTATATTTCAAGGGCAACTGGAAGTCACAGTTTAGACCTGAAAATACTAGAACTTTTTCCTTCACTAAAGATGATGAAAGTGAGGTCCAAATTCCAATGATGTATCAACAGGGAGAATTTTATTATGGTAAGCAATTTTTGTTTTTATTTATTTCTTCTTGTAGTATACTAATACATTTTAGAACAATAAAATGAAATATTCATTAGTCAAACTGTCAGTCTAATTTGGGCTAGAATTCAATTTCCTTAGCTGCATTTTCAAAGGCTACTTGTAATTAGATGCTGAGTGAATATTATATGCATTGACAATTTTCCAATATGTTTCTTTAATTCATTCACATAGCTGATCATAGCTACTAAGTAACTTTTTCATCTGGAAACATCTGGCATGTTGCAATAACATTCTTATTTATCCCACAAATCACTGGCTTTGGGATGTTTTTTATGAACTATGTGGTTCACCAATTGACTTAGGCTCCTTATTGCTTTCTGAATTGGAATTGTTCTTCTCACACATGCATTTATATTTTTTGACTTAACATTTTTTAAATGTATGTCCTATTAAAAGACTATAATCACAGCAAATCTAGTTAACAATCAAAATATGAAAGGAAAATACCCATTTATATGAAAACCAAAATATTCAGTGCCAGGTCTAAAAAACCTAGATCTATTATAAGAAAATGTTCATTAAAAATCATTACACTAATTCTTGGAAATAGGGAAATTTTAAAGCAGTGGCAGACCTGTTCATTTTAAAGATTGTTGAAAATATATACAAGGCCAGATAATTTGGCTAATTTCATAGAACACCAAGCAAATTACATAATTTTGTAATTTGAGATCTTACTCATAAATACACTAGACCTTAGCGAATCCTTCCTTTCAAGCTTTCAATAATACAAGCAGCCTACTGCAGCACATGTGCCAAGATTTGCCACCGTTGAACTAGTCTATTGTAGAATGACTAGATTTCACTTTAGCTGTGTAACTGTGGTCTTGAAACTTGTAGTCATCATAATGTTAAAGTAGTAGGTATTAGGTAGCCAAGGCCCCTTTGAGATATCAGGCGAATATTGTTAAATGTGATTTACATCTAATTGGAGCTATACTTATTTTTGTAACAAGAATTTGTATTGTTCCTAGTAATATGCTTTAAATATTTTGAATTATCTCACCGAAAAGTAAAAATAAATCTAGAGAGCATGTTATGACAAATGTGAAAATGTTCTGGGGATTCTAAAATAAAATAAACTTTGCAGGGCTCCAGAACATTAAAATTCATTTAATTTCAGGGACAATTGTATAGATGCCCAAAATTCTTATTTTCTATACCCTATTTCTGAAAAAATCCTAACAATGTTAAATGTTTTGAAATAAAGTTTTAATATGGGTCTTTTATGGCCCTTCTTTCCTGTTCAGGGGAATTCAGTGATGGTTCTAATGAAGCCGGTGGTATCTACCAAGTCCTAGAAATACCGTATGAGGGCAACGAGATAAGCATGATGCTGGTATTGTCCAGACAGGAAGTTCCACTGGCTACTCTAGAGCCACTGGTCAAAGCACAGCTGATTGAAGAATGGGCCAACTCTGTGAAGAAACAAAAAGTGGAAGTATACCTGCCCAGGTAGAGGCTCTTATGTAGCTCCTCCCACGGAATGAAGGGAGGGCTAGCAATGAAGTGTGCCACAGTAAAACTCTTGCCCCTGCTTTTGAATTTTAAATGTCCTCCTCATCTTTCTCCTCCTGTTTTTCTTCCTCCTCTTCCTCCTCTTTGTTCTACTCCTTAGTATTCTTTCATATTCAAATATTTTTTCCCAAGGCATACATGTTTACTTATTGATTCATTCAGTACTATGTTCCAAGACCTGGATTCAATATTCTTAGCTTTACTTTAGAAATTTTTCAATTGATTTTCTCTGAATATTATTTTCATTGACAGTCATTTTTATTTTGTTGCTAAAATTGATTATAGCTGGAGGGAAAATAATTTCTGGCATTACTTGCAGAACTGCAAGATGCAACCAAAAATAATCAAGAAGAAGCAACTCTGCTAAAAGCTGCCTCTGTGGCTGAAAGAATGAAATCCATGCACAGTCTTTAATATCCTGACTGCCATTCACTTCATCAACTCCGCCTCTGCCAATCAGTACATCGGCATTTTGTAGCACGTTATCCCCACATATTTGTAGTTATGCTACATACATCATGTTCCTTTCATGTCTTAGAGTCTCCATTTATATTCTTAAAATGCCCTCCTCACATTTCTTTGCCAGACGTTATTGCTCCTCATTCAGAGTCATCTCTGATACCAGTTTTTCTAGGAAGCCTCCTGTGACTTGTCTGTTGAATCAGGCAACCTTTACTGATGCCTCATATTTGCACCTACTTGTTGTTACCTGGTACCATCCCACAGTAGCATTGCTTTCTGTGTCTCCTGCTTCCATCTGTAGGCTTTTCTAGGGTAGAACCAATTTTTTTAGCACACTAGAGGCACAGCTAATGCTATTGTTTGTAAAATGAAATCCAGCTGATGATATTTAATCCATCTTTGTGTACTAGTAAGAAAGCTATATTCGTTAACACCATACAACATGCTTAAAAACATAATGTGTAAACTTCAGCCAGACGACAAGAGACCCTGATAAATAACATAAATATTCATATATATGTGGCAGTACAGTTCTAACACTCATTCCAAATAAAATAGTTCAAATATAGTTACCGTGTGATAAGACATTACTAGTAATGCTAAATTATTTTAAATTTATTGATTGAGTTTTTTTATATAATGTTATTTAAAGAGGAAAAAACAAAACAAAATAAAACAGAATAAAGGGTAGCAACCATACAGTATTCCAAGGAAAAAAGGAAAAGTACAACAATAAAACCTAAGAAATTATTACTTGACTAATTACATACTGACTTCTTGGAAATAGTTGTTTAAATTACAAAGTTAAAGCATGTAAAG
>PVJX010005062.1:0-88519 GCA_004027295.1 Dolichotis patagonum
ACAAGTGCACAGTTCAGTGAGCTCACTGCTATTTCTTACTCCCATTGCCCGCATTTCCTCTCACCCACCATTAGCCTAGAATAGTACATAGACTGGAAAGGCAGGTTTGATTTGGCCTAACAAAGACTTTGGCTACCAGGAGATACCCATTGGAGGGTCTTGGTGCCACAGGTACCAGACATCTGGAATGCACACACCACGCAGCTCTGGAGCCACACCACAGGGACACAGAGAAGGGATCTGTAATATATGCGTCAGTAGGAAAGAAGGTTGACCAAAACTCAATATATTTACCTTATTTCTTTCAAAATTCCTAGAACAATGTTAACACAGATTAAGTGCCTGATAGGTGCTCAATAGTAAATATTTGCTAAATGAAAGGCAGATGCTATTATCTTTTTAGATAATAATTTGCCCAGTACTATATAGGATGGCTCAACTTTAAAAATGCAAACCTTGGCTGGGGAGTGATGGTGTGCCTTTGGTATCCCGCCACTCAGGAGCGTGAGGGCAGGCGGACCAGTGTGAGCTGTAGGCCAGCCTGAACTACCTAGTGAGACTCTGCCTCAAAAAAACAACAATAACAACAAAAAACCTGAAACCCTGAACAGCCAGATTCCAATTACTGTCCTCTTAATTATCTCTCCTTACAACAGACACTCATATTGAATGATGTAATTTTATGTCTGAAAGAACCTGCTTCTGATGGCTTAGTACAGTAGTCAGGTTTTCCAATCACTGAATGTGTAGACTGGGCCTCAATTTTCTTATCCACAAAATGGAGATAACAAAATCATCTGTTAATTTAACCAGTATTATTAAGCACCTATTTTGTGTCTGGCACTATTGTAGGATTATTAATGATTAGGTAAAGAAAATACAAAATGATAAATCCACCCTCCAATCTCTTGCATTCATCTGTAAGGGTCAGAAATTTTATTTTTTAAATAGAATTTGAGGTGATGGATCATTCTGTGCAAAATGTTCCATCATTTCAGAGAATCCAAACGTCTGCATATTGCCCTCTTCAATTAAAAACTGTAGCAGAGACACTTAGTAAGGCATGCTCACATTGGACATGCCACTAGCATTCACAAACCACCAGAGAGGGTACTATTACTCATATTCTGCTGACAAATGAAATCAGATCTAATCACTGTAGCTTCACAAGCAGTAGACTCTTGCATCTCATTCTTCTACGTCTAGTGCTTTTCTTCAACTATCACAACAAATCAGTAGAAAGGAAGCCACTACTCTTCTCTTCTGGAAAGAAGGTGGATGTGAGGGCTGGGGATTTAGCTCAGCGGCATAAGCGCCTGCCTTGCAAGCAGGCAGTCGTGAGTTCGATCCCTGGTACCGATTAAAAAAAAAAAAAGGTGGATGTGAGTCACAGCAGTTAGGAGCATGTTATCCACAGAAAAGAAGACCTAGGTAGGAGTTTGGACCCCTCGGTCACAAAAAGTGACTTAGACAAGTCTCTCTGGGCGCAGTCACTACACACTGAAAATGTGGTAATAACATCCGCTCCGCCTTCCCTGTAGAGCGTGCTACGCTACGATCTGGAGAAAAGACGCAAGTATTTTTCAAAGGCAAAGCAAATAGAAGAAAAGGCTAAGACTATTCCTGAGCGTCTAAGTGCAAAGCAAATAGAAGAAAAGGCTAAGACTATTCCTGAGCGTCTAAGTGCGTAATGCTCATGCTTCTCTGCTGGGGGCTTCCAGTTTACCCACTACATCTACGGCAAACCCTCAAATGCCTGGCTAAGCGAGAAGCCTTTCAGAATGCTGCTAGACACCGAACAGACGCTCGGTGCATGTCAGCTGAAACAAGCAAAGACTGAATCTGCAGAGAACAACGTACTCAATTCCAGAGGCCCGGCTCCCCTTCCAGCCCGCGTGCCGCCACACTCACCGGGGACCGAAACTTCCGCGGGCTCTCCGCTTCCCACCGCCTCCGCTTCGAGCTCTGCGGGCTGCAGCAACTCCAACCTGCCAGAACTGGACTTCTCCCTTAACACCAACCGGCCGCTCACCGTAACCAAAGCTGATGCCGTGCTAGAACTCTAAAGTGCAAAAAAGAAAATTTCGCGCCAAAGGGCGTGGCCCCGCCCCAAAACTGTCTGCGCGTGGCGTCACCAACCACAGCCCGCCCCGCCTACCTGGGAGGCGCATGACGCACTTCCGCTGTCGCCTGCAGCTGGCGTCAATTCAATCGGCGCGCGGCTCCCGGAAGTTCTCTGCGCTGAGCTTTCCGCTTCCAAATTGGTTTCCCAACCGATTTAGAGATTTCCTCCACCTTTTTCCGTCTTTTTGGTTGTGTTTTATTGACCTGGAGGATCCGACAGAAATACGTAGAACCGAAGGAGTTCTAAAATGGCGAACCGTACAGTAAAGGATGCGCATAGCATCCACGGTACCAACCCCCAGTATCTGGTGGAGAAGATCATTCGGACGCGAATCTATGAATCCAAGTACTGGAAAGAAGAGTGCTTTGGACTCACAGGTGAGCAAGAGCGCGCGAACTGCCTCGGCCTCCATATGCTGTCTTTCTCCTCACTCCCCACCGGTAGGATCGACCCATGATGGGGTGGTACTGGAGAGAAGTATACCAGTTACAAAAACAGTGTGATCGCCTGCTGTGTGCCCGTAATTGTATTGAGTTTTGAGGTCACAAATGAGTTAGAGTCTTACTTTATTTTGAAGAGTTTCTCGGGTTGAAACATTCCGTGTAATGTTAGCCAGCTGTGTTCCAAACCTGGGTTCAAAACTATTGAACTCAAGGAGTTGGATATAACTCTTTGACAAAGACATCTGAGGTCTTAAGGGAAGTCACCATACCCCAAATAAAATCCTTACTATCCTTAAGTCTAGGTCAGTTCCAGTGTTTCTACATGTGAGCCTTGTAGGTCTTCTAGTTTTATGATCTTTGTTCGAATTCGGGCACAAATCCGTGTCCTGTGACACTGGCTGTGGACTTGAGCGAGTGAGACAGGCAACCTTCCTTAACTGTTTTTCTTACCTGGAAGTAGGGACAGTGTTGGAACTTTCTACTTCTTGATAAAGATTAAATAAGTAATAATAAACCCGCTTGGCACAATATTTGGGGTATAGAAATCTTTCCCTTTATATTAACTGCTGTCATTACTACTAGTGTTATTAATATGCACTTACTCCCTAATATTAAACCTTTGGTGGCTGTTAAGGGGCTCCAAATCTTAAACTATCTCACTTCTATCAAAAAAAAAAGCTCTTGTTTTGTTTTGTTTTTTAGCTGAACTTGTAGTTGATAAAGCCATGGAGTTAAGATTTGTGGGTGGTGTCTATGGTGGAAACATAAAACCAACTCCCTTTCTATGTTTGACCTTGAAGATGCTTCAAATTCAGCCTGAGAAGGACATCATCGTAGAGTTTATAAAAAATGAAGATTTCAAGTAAGTGCATGTTGACTAGCTGTTATATATGCTTCACTTTAAACAGGGCATGGTGGTACACACCCGTAATCCCAGCATTGGCTAAGGCAGGAGGGTCACTGAAATTTTGAGACCAGCCTAGGCTATATAGTGAGTTTAAGGCCAGCTTGGGACTGTATAACAAGATCCCGACTCAAAATATATAGATACATTTTAAAAGGCTTCACTTTAGTGGTTCAAAATTGGGCTTTGGTTAAGAGCTGTGAACACAGTGTATCTAATCTTATCTCCACAGAGTTGCACTTAAAGTGTTAGTTCTGATTGTATAACCCTCCACTTTACTTTCTCAGTCTTAGTAATTTTTTACCCACATAAGTATTTCACAAATTGAATGTTTGGGAGAAACCAGTGTCTAATACGTTGGTAAGGGAAAGTAACAGTGTGGTTGTTCTGATATCTGAATTCATATGTAGACTTCATTATTCTGTGACCTTGAAGTAATCCTTAATATTCTAAGCTTTAATTTCTTTACCTGCAAAGTGAGGATAAGATGACCAATTCATAGGATTTAAGGGAAGGTAAAGAAGATAGTATATGCACATCAACACATTGCCTATGGTGTGGTAAACACCTAAACACATTGGCTGCTCTTTTATTGTTCCCTGTGCTAAAGAAGCTCACAAATATGAGAGTATATGGCAATAGTTTTACCATATAACATGTGTTCCAAGGGCTTTAAATACAGTAATTCACTTGACTTTCACATTGACACTATAAAATTACTGCCCCCATTTTGGAAGGAAACTGAAGCACTGAGAGAGTTAAGTGATTTACTCAAGGCCAGGCAGCTGGGCAATGGCAAATGTTATTTGCTACCCTTAGCACTTTCTTTGCATTTCTTATTGAATACTGCAGCCAGTAAATGAAGTAGCATCATCTCCATCTTATAGTCTTACAAGGATTGAGAAAACAAATGACTTGCCTCACGTGAGTTGATAAATTATAGAATCAGAACTTTAACCCAAATAACTAATTTTTTCCAACACCCACATTCATGGCTGTGTGTACTTGATCTGGTATTATCGAATATATTTTACACCTTCTATTAACTCCAGCGTCTCCTTCAATTGTTAGCATATTCCTGTGAAATAGATGGTTTTTATCTAGTTTTACAGTTGGTGTAGCTGAAGTTGAGCAACGTGTATGAAGTTTCCATAGCCAGTAATATAGAATGGAAACTTCAACTCTGCTCTTCATATTTTAGCCATCTTGTGCTCTATCCTGTCTCCAAAATCTACCTTTCTAGTCCCCCAAAGAGATGAAAAAACATTTATCCTCTGCTGTAATGAGAGAAGCAGCTGAAAAACTCAAGAACTTCTTAGAATGGCCTGTTTTCTCTTTCAAATGCCAGGTATGTCCGCATGTTGGGCGCACTTTACATGAGGCTGACAGGCACTGCAATTGATTGCTACAAGTACTTGGAACCCTTGTACAATGACTATCGAAAAATCAAGAGCCAGAACCGAAATGGAGGTGAGTACAATGCCAAGACTGTCACTCCACTCTAGTTTTTATGTCACAGTGTGTGTAAGTCACTGTGTTTCATCTTCACAGTTCTTCTGGCCTCCTCTCTAGAACTGTACTCCACATGCCATCTATAGACTAAGTGTACTCTGATGTTGGAATATCACTGAGAAACAGTATATTCAAGGGGGCAGCTCCATACCTTTTACAAAAAGAGACTTTCGACACTGAGGAAAAATTTTTTTTAAAGGCTATTGATAAAGTTCAGTTCAAAAAGTCCTGGGTAAATCCCCAGTATCACACACCAAAAGAAAGTTTTTGATTTTAGAGTGTTTCAGATTTTCCATTTACTCATTTAACTCCTGTTAAGTGCCAGTCTGGGAGTGACATGGTCGGCAAGCTGGACATAGGCATGGCCCTGATAGAGTGAGTTACTGATGTCTATGATGTTAACCTGAGGCAGGAGCTTTCAACCAGGTGACATGTTAGGCCAGATAATTCTTGGCTGTAGAGGCTCTCCTGAGCATTGTAGAGTGTTTAATAGCATCCCTGGCCACTACACCTAGATGCGAGTAGAACTTCCTGCTAGTAGGGTGATGCCGTTATGGTTTAGAACCACTAAACTAAGGTAGTATATACCACTGAAGTTGTAAAAAGCTACTGTTGCATGTGCCATGTAAAATATATGTTCTGTACTCAAAAACGATATGAGAAATTACACAGGAGTTATATGATGTTAAAATTAATGTGAATTGATGTAAATTTTTATAAAGTTACTAAAATAACCTTGAGTTACATAAAATTACTAAAACTGCCTTGAGTTACATGATCTATTCAAGATCATCCCTGAATAATTGGGAATGTTTGTGGTTGCTTTTGTGTTTGTCTCTGCGCTGGTTAGGTTTACTTTATCTAAACAGCACTTGCAGGTTGCCTGACCTAATTACTTTTTCTTTCAGAGTTTGAACTGATGCACGTAGATGAGTTTATTGATGAACTGCTGCACAGTGAGAGAGTCTGTGATATCATTCTGCCCCGCCTACAGGTAAGACACAGAGGTTTATTATGGGACAGGAAAATTGGCAAATACACATCCACACTGAAACATGGCAGCTCTGGGTCACTGGGGTCCTCCTGAGAAGCGTCTCTATGTCTGTGAAAAAGAGGATGGGGAGTGAGAAGAAAACCAAGTATTTCAAGGGTAAACTTTAAAAGTCAATAGTTTACATAGGAAAGTTTATCTTTAGGGCATAATATCAAGGATTTTGTAGCTTGAGTGGTGGTTTTTAAACTTTGTGAGCAGCTTTTTTCATATTGAGCACATAAAGCCAGGCTGTTTACAGAGGAAGAGAGCCAGGAGGGGGAGGTAGGGCCTTGCTTCCTTAAACTCCCCTTTATCAACACCACCCCTGTTAAGGATTGTCCCTGAAGCACCCTTTGAGATCATGCTTTGTGATTTAAAAACTACTGTTGGGAAATATGTAGGGAAAACAAACTGAGTGGGCATTTTAAAGAGGAAGGGAATCGGCTAAGAGTGCATTGATAACAGCATAGCACAGCCTATTTTGAGTTAGCTCACAACATTCCAAATAGCCTGCAACTGAACAGAGTCATCTAACACACTGTATTTACTAAGAAAATGTTGTCTCTTATAATTTATTGAGTATCTGTATCTAGAGAATGTTGCTGACACAGTATATTGTAGAATACTGCTGGTCTGCCCTTGTGATCATGTGACTGGCTAAGAACTTTGATTCATTGCCACTGCCTGGCATTGAGAACTTTTTTGTTTCATTGGTTGGTTGGGCTTTTTCTTTTCTTTGCTTTCTTTCTTTTTTTTTGAGACAGGGTTTGTGTACTTCTGGCTGGCTTCAAAGCAAAGCAATCCCCCTGACTCAGCCTCCCAAGTGCTGGGATTATAGGTTTGTGCTACAAGGCTTAGCCTTTAAGACTTACTCTAAAGCTTTCATGACAACAACATTATTGACTGTCTATAAGGATAGACAAATGGAGTAAAATAAAGGAACTAGTATTAAGCCCTATATCCATAGATAGTTAATTTTCTACAGACATGCTAGAGTAAGTCCTGCTATTGAAAGATGGTAATCTTTTCCACAAATGGTGCTAGAAAAATTAAATAGCTTTAGACATACAAATAAATCTACCTTTTCCTCACACCATATATAAAAATTGACCTACCTTATAGACTTAAAAACAAAACTACAATAGCAGGTACCTTATGTTTGTCAAACATTTCTGTAATAGAATATAAAACACATGAATTTTAAAAAAATAAATTTGCCTTAATATAATGCTTTTCTAAAGACTGTATTCCAAAAATGAAAAACAAGCCATAGCCCAGAAAAATGTTTGTGCATAGCAGATACAACCAAGGTCTTCAATTTCAAATATGTAAAGAAATTGCTGAAATTTAATTACAAGACCACCAGCTGGGCATGGTGGTGCACAACTGTTAGTCCCAGTACTTCAGAGGCTGAGGCAGGAGGATCACTGCAAGTTGGAGACCAGCTAGGGCTACAAAGTAAGCTCAGGACCAGCCTGAATTGCATAGTGAGACCCTGTCTCAAAAAGACAAAAAAGAAAAAAGACAATCCAGTGATTGTTTCCCAGTGAGACAATAAGCAAAAGATTCTTTTGAACTGTTGTAACCCCAAATATTGTGTACAATCATCCAAGTATTGTTATTCCTTTTTTAGTCATTCTCACAATCCAAAAAGTTATATTTACAATCCCAATGAGACGTTATTGGAATCCCAGCAAGTTAATTCCAGTCTACCACCACCAATGCAACCCACGGTGAGAGTAAAGACACCAAGACATATTCCAAGTTAAGGGCAGCCAAACGGTCCTAAATCCAAATCCCTGTGAGGATGTGTGGACAAAGGCCCTGATCCTAGGCCTCTCCCAGAATTTATTATCTTGTGAAGAAGGCGGGTGGCTCAGGGATGAGTGACAGTGAGGATGGCGGGAATTACGTGAGTAACTTGAGCTGGCTGGCCAGGTAGGGAGAAAAGCATCTCTGCAAAATGCAGGGATAAGGAATGCAGAAGGATCAATTTGCATAATTTAAGGAAGCAACTGAATTGTTTTAAAAGGCTGTTGCTTTGGTTTCTGATACGTAAACTTTTGTGCCCTGGGGAGTCATAGCCTCTTTACTTTGAGGCTCATACCCAGTTGACATTCCCGGAGCTATTGGCTGTAACATCTCACTGTGTTTATATATTTTAGAGAGAGCACAAATCAGGAAACAGGAGACTGTCTGATGGCTTTAGAGATTACATACCAGGGCTGGGGATTTAGCTCAGTGGCTTAAGCACCTGCCTGGCAAGCATGAGGTCATGAGTTCGATCCCCAGTACCAAAAAAAAAAAAAAAAAAAGAGATTACATACTAGTTACTGGCTAGCCTTATTTGCAACGCTTAGAGCCAATTGAAGAGAGAAGGAAATACCACAGTCAGCTCTGTACATGTCAGTATAAGGAAGTGAGTCTCCATAAAATAAAAGTTGCAGCAATTGTTCTGCATTCAAGGGGAGTCACTCAAGTTGTCTCCCACATTACACTACATTGACTTTACTGAATGAGCATCTAATCAGCAAGTCCAAAGTACTCCAAAATCCACCATTACTTGACCGTCATATTGGCATTTAGAAAGTTTTAGGTTTTTTAGCATTTCAGAAGAGGGATGCTTGACACCTGCATAGTAGTACATATGAGTCTTGTGTCCCAGGGGCAGTAAAAGTGGAACCAAGCCAGGGAGTTTTGCTCAGACAAGCAAAGCTTTATTGGGAGAGTTTTACTTCTTAGAGAGTACAGCGATGATGAAGAGAATAGTCAGGCTTGCCTGTTAGAAAGCTAAAAGCTTTTTACTAGTGTGTGTGGTTGTCCTGGGTACAGTTTCAAAAAGTTTTTTTTCCTGTGCAGACATCTTGGCCTCAAGAAACTGGTCATCATCATTGAAGCTGTTACATTCGTTCCATCAGTTCCCCATTTTGCACAAACATCCTGGCCTTGTGATTAGGATGGGCCTCTACAGTTGCAAAAAGAATCTATTGGTGGATGGGGTAAAAGAAAACACAAGCCATGCTTTTAACTCATTATAGGCCTAGAAGTTATTTTGCCTGTGTTCTTTTGTGATGGTCCCCCAGTAGCTTTATTCTCTCATGCAGCTTTTTTTTTTTGAGTGCATGGTCTGGTCATGCACACTCACTTTGTAGCCCTGGTCTTGAATTTGCAACAATCTTCCAGCCTCAGCCTCCCGAGTACTGAGATTACAGGTGTGCACCACCACACCCGGCTCTCTCACCTTGCTAACCCTTAGAGACATTACAGGACAGTATCTTGGCTTTAATGATGTACTTGCTTTTGTGAGGTTGATAATGGAGAGAGTGAGGAAGTTAGGAAAAACTGTGCTTTCAAAAGGTAACAGGCCCTGTTTTAAAGCCCTGGAGTACACTTGCCCTCTGTCCCCTGATTCATAGTTTTTAGAATTCATAGCATTAACTAAAGGACCCTAAATATAGTTTATAGGTTGGAGGTGGGAACAGTTTCTTATGTGTTTAAATGATCACAGAAACTCCCAAATAGGTAGGTTCTGTACTTAAGCTTTCCTTTTAAATGCTATCTGATGCTGAGTAGTTTCTGAAACAGTTTTTGGTATCACATCCGCTCTGAGATACCTGATTCCTACTTAAAAACCAAAAGGGATTTTTTTTTTTTAAATTTCTGTAGGGAGTTAGTAAATGTATATAACACGTCTTAATTCTTTTTTTTTTTATCTTAATTCTTTTTACTTCCTCTTTTCCTCCCTTTGCTCTATCTTGTTCCAAAAGGGATAATTTAAAATCAGAGATATATGTTTCCATTCATATGATACAGACTAGGCAGATCCATAGAGGAAAAAGGCAGATTTGCTAACAGAAGATGCAGGGATGGGGTAATGAGTAATAATTATTTATTGGATGCAGTACTTTTCCTGGAGTAATTAAAAAGTTTTATAACTCAGAGGTAATTATCTCATGTTGAAAATATACAGAATTATATACGTTAGCATGGCTAATTATGTGAATTTCACCTCAATTGTTAAGACAGAGGGATCAGAAAAACTTCAAAGAAAGGAAAAAGGAAGGAAAAAAAAGTAACTTCAACAGATTCACAGTGGAACCATAATACATATGTCTCACCACATGGCTTGAACCACAGGTGATACATGCCTCATTGTCCCAGTGAGTGGCTCTTTATTGATTTTGTTAATAAAAAGACCAATAAAAATAATTAGATCCATTTGTACCATCACTGGTACAAGCTGCCCCGTGGGATAGTCACGCAGGCACCATGCATGGTTCAAGCTGGTGAGAATGTGTTAAAATTGGGAATGGAATGCAGATTTCTGAGTGAGACGCGTTTGCTTAAGGCAGCCAGCCATCTAGATAAATGTAATTGGTAGACAGGTACTCAGTACTGAACACCATACCAGCTTCTTCCACATGGAGCCAGCTCTTACCCTGAAAGTAAAAATTCAGAAAATGGATGTGGGATCTGTCCTGTTCCATTCTGACTACTGGAGAGTATATAGTGAAGAGAATGAAATTACAAATTTGAAAACCTGCTTTTAGGGTTCAATTTTCACACCACTTCATTGTGGGTTATTATTACCTTTAGCTGTTGCTATGTTAGAAATATTGCAAAAATTAGGAAAACTTTATGCACAATCAGGTTGCAGCTAAGGACTCTAAAGCCCAGTGAGCTCTGAGCAAGTCTGTTGCTGTAAACAGTGTGATCTGCATTTAGTCTAGCAGGAAAGACCACAAAACAAGCATCTGTTAGTTTTTATCAGGCCTTACTGAGGAGAAAAAAATTAAAATCTTGACTGATAAATATTACCATGTCACCAAGAGGTGTGCTCTGCTATTGACCACTACAAGTCCTAACGCTACCTTTTGCTGGACATGGTGGCACATGGATGTAATCCAAGCTCTGGGGAGGTTGAGACAGGAGGATCATGAGTTCAAGTCCAGCCTGTACAACCTAGTGAGAGACTGTCTCAAAAAAAACCCACGATGATAATAATAATAGGGCTGGGAATGCAGGTCAGTGTGAAAGCCATGCATTCAATCTCTAATACTACTGGGGGGTAGGGGAGAACTGTTTCTGTTCTTAGTAACCAACCCACAGGTCACCAGTTTAGTGGACACCCCCAGTACTGTTTACCAACTGCTCCTCTTTGTTCATAGGGCCTGTGGGTTGCCACGGCCTCTCCACGTAGCTCAGGGTGCTCAACTATCGTTTCTGGCCAACTTAAATATTTGAGTTTGATGGAATTAAAGTACATTCTACCCAGAGATTTAGCTCAGCACCGTAAGTGCCTGCCTGGCAAGCGCAAGGTTGTGAGTTCAATCCCTGGTACAAAAAAAGGAAGGAAGGGAGGGAGGAAGGAGAGAGAGAAAGAAAGAAAAGAAAAGAAAGGGGAAGGGGGGAAAAAGGAAAGGAAAAGAAAGGAAGGAAGAAAAGAAAAGAGAATAAAAACATTCCAAAGCAGCTTCCTGCCAAGGTACAGGTACGTCAAGGTACATCCAACCAAAGTTGAGCTGAGCTGGGTATGGTAGTGCTTGCGGGTAATCTCAGCACTTGGGGAGGCTGATGCAGGATTGCAAGTTTGAGCCCAGTCTGGGCAAGTTAGATCCTGTCTCAAAAAAAAAAAAAGGAAAACAGTCTGGGCATGTAACTCATAGTACTAAATTTACAGGTGTTTTATAAACTCTACCCTTCACTAGTCCACAAAGCATGCAGACTTTGAGGAAGCTTGAAGAAAGTAATGATCCATTTACGGTCATTAACCTGGAACACATAAGGCAGTATTTAACATCTTTGTCTAGGAAAGCAGATCACTAAACGCTAGCCTTTCAGCCCAGAAATTTGACTTCACTTTGGGAGTCTTTTTCCCATAATTACTGAATGTCCTTCCCTTTCTTTTACCAAATGTGACTCTTAAATATACTTTTACAGTGTTTTATGAAATATAGTTTATTGTAATTACCTGTCAAAACAAGAGATTAACAAACTCCTGTTAGTCTGAACTACTAAAGACAATTTTAAAGAGGGAAATGGAATTCATAGTTATCACCTCATATATTATGAGCACTATTTTAGTACAAAATTTTACATGTTTTTAGAAAAAGTGATATTTCAGGCTCTCTTGAGTCTGGTAAATATTTTCTGTGTCCTGTTGGATACTGTCCTATATCCCAAACTCTTGTCTTATTACATACCTCATTTCTTCCACCCTTTATAGAATTTTGATGATGGATAAATGAGAGCTAAATAGCAAATGCATGATTCTCATTATTCCACAGCTGCCTGTCCAGGCCACCCAACGTTCTTCATATTCTTGGGTCAGGAATAATGGTGAGCAGTCTTGCCCACTCATTCCATCAGGTTGGGTCTCTTCTCTTGAAACTTCCAAGCAACCTAATCTTGCCGGCCATTTGATTTTCTGTGTGCCTTACAGAGTACCATCATAGGAAATAGAACCAACTGAAAATTGATTTCTTCACTTCAGCTTTGTATTTATGTTTGTAGCAGAAATTAAGCGAGTATATAGATTCTATGTATATTAAACTCTTCAGAAAAACCTAAATTGTCTTTGAAATGAAATCATTGCAGCGGTTGCTCCAGGACTTTTCTGTCAGTGTCAGAAGCCCAGGGTTAGGGCCTCAGGACAGTAACTTTCATTATGTTCTCTCTCTGTAGAAACGCTACGTGCTAGAAGAAGCTGAGCAACTGGAGCCTCGAGTTAGTGCTCTGGAAGAAGACATGGATGATGTGGAGTCTAGTGAAGAGGAGGAGGAGGAAGATGAGAAGGTGAGGTACCTAGGAATCTTAAGAGTCTTGTTCTTGTTTCCAAACTTCAGTTTTTAATTTTCTTTAAAAAAAAATTTCCTGTTAAAAGTATGAACTTTATAGAGTCAAATACTCCTTGATTTATATTACATTTTTTTCCCCTAGCAAAACCATAGCTATGTCTGTCCCCAGCCTCTTAATGGTGGTATAGTTATTTAAATTACTTAACCTTAATTTTCTTCTTTGTAAAGTAACAATAATAATGTTCTCTCAAGTGTTAAATAACCTTTGCATTCCCTTTTTATTCCATTCAGGCCCATTAGTTAAGGGCCACCCATAGCTAGTGAGAGGACTAATCCAGTTATCACACCCACGATCTAGTCACTCTCAAAAGCCCCACCTGTGAGGAGGATGGTGCTTTGGGGGACAGCTAGATAAAAGCTTAAACAGTGGGGAAGTGACCTACTTTCTTTTACTTGATGTGGATAACTGAAAATCTCACTTTTTAAAAACCCTCCATTCTTGGGCTGAAGGTATGGCTTAGTGATAGTGCTTGCCTAGCATGTGCAAGGCCCTGAGTCTGGTACCCAGCACCCCATATAATAAAACCACCCTATTCTTTTCCCACTTGCCTGCCTTGCTTAATTCAAAATCATGTAGAAGTGTGGGTCTGATTCTGGTATCACTGTCTTGGCCCTTTTATACAAATGCCACACTATCCTAATTATATAACTTTAGAAGAGTCTGGATTTTTAGTGGAGCAAGAGCTATTTTATGTAAATAATAGAATCCACTGTGAAGTATGAAAGAAGCCTACTAGTATTTTGATTAAAATTGCATTGAAGCTGTACACAAACTTCGGGAGAAAATGAAAGTGACGTCTTTTCAGAGCCATGAAGATAGTGTATCTTTCAGTTATTTAGCCTTTGAAAGGTTTATAGAAAGTTCACCTGTAAACTTTTATTTTCCTTCAGGTAGTTTTTGTATGTCTTTTAGATTTATTCCCTTTTACTTTGTTACCATTGTGATGGAAGTTATGAATATTTATGTTACTAATGTAAAGAAAGATTTTTTAAAGGTATTTGTTACTAATATGTAGATACAAAGTTTATTTTTTAATTGGCTAAACTTTGTATATTTGGAAGGAGAATCTAGGCAAACAGTCTTTGTCTGGAATAATACATTTTAGTATCTTTGTAACCTTTATGACCTTCATTTCTTTCTGGTACTGGACTTTTCAGTATAGTACTGAAGTAGTGGGGGAAAAAAAATCTGTGGTTTGTTCTTAATTTTAAAGGGACTACCTCTGATGGTTTCTTGCTAATAACTACATTTGCAAGCCAGGAATGGTGGTGCGCCTCTGTAATCCTAGCACTGTGGAGGCCGAGGCAGACGGGTGGCACAGACTCCGAGGCCAGTTTAGGCTACATAATGAGTTCAAGGCCAGCTTGGAATAGCGAGAATTTGTTTCAAGGGAAAAAAGACATTTGCTATTGATTTCCTATTGATACCTCTTAGAAAAATAAGGTAATTTTAGCCAGGCATGATGGCACACACCTGTAATCCCAGCATTTGGGAGGCTGAGGCAAGAGAATCCTTGAGAGTTTGAGGACCAGCCTGGGCTACAGAGTGATCTCAAAGCCAGCCTAAACTGCATAGCAAGACAGGCTGAGAGACCTTGTCTCAAAAAGATCAAAAAAAGGGAGGAGGGATTTTTTTTCTTTTCCTGGTTTGCTATGAATTTTTATCATGAATGAGAATATCTTTTTTACATGTTTTTCCTGCCATGTACTAAGGTTATCATATAGTTTTTCTCCTTTTAACAAGATAAGCACTATTCATAAACTTATTAATTTACCTTTCAGTTTTTGGTATAAACTGAACTTGATCATAGCTTTTTTTTTTAATACAATGATGGATTAGGTTCACTATTTCGATATTTATATCTTTGCTTATGAGGGATAATAGCTTTGATTTCACTTATAATATCCTTATGTTTTATGATCAAAATTATACTGGCTCACAGGATTAGTTCAAATTAGTCCCTCTTTTGTAATTCTCTAAAATAATGTACCAGAAAGTGAAAATTATCTGTTTATGGTAAAATTCAGTAACTGCCTTGTGGTTAGTTTATGGAAGGCCTGCATCCAAATTTTTAATAGTTATAGAAAAATACAGGCTTTTTGTTCCTAACAATCAGGTTTGCTTTGTTTTGGGAATTTGTCCATTTTGTATACATCATCTAGTTTGACAATATACTTCTGGTTTGTTTTTTGTTTTGGGTTTTTTTGGGGGGGTTGTTTGGTTGGTTGGTTGTTTTATTGTTGTTTTTTGGGAGGTTTTTTTTTTTGGTACCAGGAATTGAACTCAGGACCTCATGCTTGCCAAGCAGGCGCTATGCCACTATTTCCCCAGCAATACTTCTTCCTTTGTCATTAGGACACTTACATTTACTGCATATGCTTTTTATGCATATGCTTTTTCATATCCATTTATCCTGCTTCTAATATTATACTCTTTGATACTGCTTTGTTTTCCTATTTTTCTGCTTGAGATGTATGTATTTGTTAGTCATTATTCTTGGAGTTTTACATTAAGTATTTAAAATTCTAATATTAAAAGTATCTTAAATCTGTTCCTTTCCCCCTAAAATGTAAGAACTGTAAAATAGTTTAACTCCATTTATAACCAACATCGTTCCCAGTTCACAAGTTTTTCTTGTCTAGCATCTAATTCTTTGTAGCCACCAAGTTTATACATTATTTTCACAGGCTGTGTCTGTCAGTGTCTATATATGTTCATACAGTTCACTGTTTCCTTTCCTTTGCGTCTCTGATCATGTATCGCCACCTTCCTTTTTTACAGATTAAGAATTTTCCTTAGTGCAGCTATTATCCTAGTAAGTTTATTCATCTATAAATGACTTTATTTCACTCTCATTCTTGGAAGATATTTTTGGTAAGTACACAATTGGAGATTGACAGCTTGGTCATCTGACAGCCATTGTCACCTTCAGGAGTCTGCATTCATTCTAATTATTGTTTCTTTGATGTGACCTGTGACCCCATCCCCACCCTCACCCCAACTGCTTGAAGAGCTCATCTTTTAGCTGGTTATTTTGCAGTTTTATTATCTCTAAGGCTTGGCTTTTATTTACCTGCCCTTGGGATTCATTTTGTTTCCCTGAAGTTTTTCATGAGTTTTCATTTCTACAATCTTTCCATTCTCTCTTATATGCAAGCTTTTATTCCATCCAGCTTGTCTGTGTTTTTTTACCTTTCTGTGCTATCTCCTGAGTATTCAGGTTTTCCTTGAGTTCACTTGCTCTTTCCTTCATTGTCTATTCAGCTCTTTCATGTTTTGAGTTGCTTCTGTTACGAGTTAGGCTTTTGTTTCCTAGACATTCCTTTTTAAAAATCCAGCTATTTGTTCCTAAATACCTTTTGTTGATTGGTCACCTTTGATTGTGTGTTTTATCTGAACATTTCATACACAGCTCATGCTTTCTGACAGTTCAGTGCTCTAAGTGTCTACCTCTGTTGGTTGCCACTGTTCTAGATTGTCACGTCTTCTCACGTGACTAGTAATATTCACTGGCTGAACCTGACTAACGAGGTTCTTGGGATGACAATGTGCAGATGGAAGGTGTTTCTCCCAAAATAATTTGCAACCATGTTTCACTTAGTGGTGGGCATGCACGCTAAAATGTCATTACAGTTTTGTAGTGGGAGCATCAACACTGTTCTTAGACAAATCTACGTGGTTTGGATCTGTTTTTCCCTATGACCTTTTTGATGAATTCAGAAGACACAGTGAACACGAGTTGTATGCGGTATATGCTGGCATAGCACAACATACTGTTTTACAAGAGAGCTTTTTTAATGAAAATTAAAAGCACATTTTAAAATAATGGTAAACAACACAGTATTACATTCTGTACATAATTTTAGATGCTTTTGTATGAGTGGCAGGACAGTAGATTTGCCTCAGCATTACTGTAAACCTGTAATACCTCACACTACAGCCATGATGTCACCGACTACTAAGTGTCTTTCATCTTGGGACCATCATATATGCAGTCTGTGGTAACACAAAAGTCATTGTACAAGACAGTGCCTATTTCTGATCCTATAAATAGCTAGGGGTACCACTGACTGGGGCCTCCTCAGCTTTGAATCCTAGATGCCTTTCATGCATTGGTGTTAATGCAGAGCTCATTATTTTTCCTTAAAGCATCACTATAGTAGTCACATTGTTTTTAGGCAACTCTGCTCTCCTGGATTCCTGCTGCTTTAGCCCCAGTACCTCATTGTATCAGGTTGTTTATCCTATACAGAGTTTCAGTCTGTATTTTCCCAATTTGCTCCATACATTAACATGTCCATTGTATTTCCTAGAAACTATTAGATCTACAGGCTTACTCAGATATGGAGGTTTAGGGGGGGTCTCTTTTTGGTACCAAGAATCAGACACAACCTCACATTTGCCAGGCATGCAAAGTGCCAATGATCTATATCCTCAGGATCTTTTTGAGACAGGGTTTCACTCAACTCACTTTGTAGTCCATGCTAGCCTAGAACTCGCAGAGATCCTCTTGCCTCAGCCTCCCAAATGCTGCAATTACAGGGATGCATTACCACACTTGGCTGATAGGGAGGAGGGATTTTTTTTTAATATATATCTTAGTTTGGAGTATAGCAACACTGTTTCATAGGAATGGTACATATGTCCCCTGCAGTGTGCAAGGTCCTTCTGTCTCACTTTTTGTAATGTTAGAATTCATGGATGAACAATGACTAGCTCCATCAGGTCTTGTAAAATGGTGATATATTCTAGTTCTTTCATTTCTTCATCATTTTCACTTGGAATATACCTATAGAAGGAAACTTTCCAAAGCCAGGCATGGTGGTGCATGCCTATAATCCCCAGACTAGCTTGGGCTACATAGTGAGTTCAAGATCAGTTTGAACTGTGTAGTGAGACACTCTCAAAAACCAAAAATAAAGGAAAATGTTCCAAATCAGCATTTAGTCTTTCACAGGTACAGTTTATGCAGGAAAGATAATTGATCCTTTACCAGCCTTAAAAAGTCTATTTTATACTATTCTCCCAAGGTGATGCACTTTTACCTCTAGTAACTTTTATGGACTGACTTCAATTTGTTTCTTGAAACAGGGTTTCACTCTGTAATTCAGTCTGGCTTTGACCTAGGGGATTACAGGTGTGTGCCACCATACCTGGCCTTGATTTAAGCAAACTTGATGTTGTAATCTGTTAATGTCCATGTCAGTGCTCAGACTGTCCCATCTTTGGCCAGTGGAGGCATCTTAATTTCTGAGATTGCTTAATGATTTAATAGCTCCCTTGAATTCTCATGTATATTCCATTTGTATCTGGAATACCCCAGACCTGGAATCAACTATTTCCATGAAGTCTTTAAGTATATAACATTCAGATACTACAGTCTGGGCTCTTTAAGTAATTATAAGTACCAGGGTGATTGGTGTTAGTAGGCCTTTAGTGTTGGTAATACTAAGGGAAATTTAGTTTTGAAGATTTATATACACCATAGCTTTTTTTTTTAAACTTAATTGACTTGTCCCCTTTTTTTTCATTTTGGATATCCAGCTTCTTTTTGTCTTCATGGTTATCCCACCATGTAGTCACATTACTGTGTTAAAAGTCACTGGGACCAGGGCTTTGGGACAGGCTAGGGAGTGTAAACAATATTCCTAGATGACTGACCATTAAAAACCTGTATGTATCACCGACCTACCTCTTATTTCCAGTTGGAAAGAGTACCATCACCTGATCATCGGCGGAGAAGCTACCGAGACTTGGATAAGCCCCGTCGCTCTCCCACACTGCGATACAGGAGGAGTAGAAGTCGGTCTCCCAGAAGGCAAGTCGCTAGTTCTTAGATTTTGAGTATCATAACCTAGGAGTTTTTAAATTCAGGGAAACAAAAATGCCAGCCTATGGAAAATATTTGCTCAGTGTATTAGTTACCTATTGCTGCAAAACTACCACACATAAAACCTCACTAGCAGACAAAGACCATTTCTTTACTTCACAAGTGTATGGTAAGTGATTTAAGGTGGAATTAAGAACTGTAGTGTTTGGATTATAAGCTCTGTTGGCTGACCTTGTACTGGCTGGTATAAGCTGGCCTTTGCAAGGATGGCTGGAGCAATTCAATGTCTTTTCTGTGTCTCAGCCTCCAACAGGCTGTTAAGTATGTTCTCATGGTAGTGGCAGAATTCAACCATACACAAGTCTTGAAGCAGTTTTCCAGTATCTGTCTGTATCACATTTGCAAATACACTATTGGCTGATGCAAGGCACTTGGTCATTCCCAGAGTTAATGGAGGGTGCTATGAAGTTACATGACAAAGGACATACACAGAGAAAGAGAAGAGTCAGGACCACTGGATTCATCTGCAACTCCTGTCCCCAAGGAATTGGGGCCAGCTTTGCAGTCCAGCAACACCCAGTACACTAACTTCAGCACCTCTTTTCCTTTGTTCTCTGCAGGCGGAGTCGATCTCCCAAAAGGAGGAGGTAAGTCTTCAGCACTTAGATGGACAGGGACCAGGGAAGGGGTGGTAGTACTGTGTGTATATTACGAGACAGATAGGCAGGCTGATCAGTCTTTTCCACAGTCCTTCACCCCGCAGAGAGAGACATCGGAGCAAGAGCCCAAGACGCCACAGAAGCAGGTCCCGAGACAGACGACACAGATCCCGCTCCAAGTCCCCAGGTATAGCATTTGGGCTGTTTGTCACTGCATGTCTTAACAAATCTAAGGAGCAGTTACCTTCCTGCAATATGGAAGTACTTAACTATTTTATTGCCTAGCAGAAGGAAAATGGACATCGAATTTGAAAATGAAGGCAAGCTAGCTAGAGATGGTAGCACACCCTTATAATTCAGCACTGTGGGAGGCTGGAAAGAAGCCCCACTTGGGAAATTTAGCAATTTAATAAGACTCTGTCCAAAATTAAAAATGACCAGAGATGTTGCTCAAATGAAAAAGCCCAGGGTTCAATCCCCCAGTGCCACCAAAATGAAAAGAAAATGAAACTCAAATCTTGAGTCCTATGAGTTACTTTTCTCTTTTGGCTGTGACAATACCCAAAATTAAAGGAGGAAAGGTTTTATTTACTTCCTTCTTTCTTTTGGTGTGAGACACGATGCAGTTCAGGCTAACCTTGAACTTACTGTAGCTGAGGCTGGCCTTGAACTCACAACAGTCTTCTTGCTTCAGCCTGCCTCTGCTTCCTGAGTGTTGGAATTACAGGTGTGTACCACCACACCCACTTCAGAAAGGTTTATTTAGCTTACAGTTTTGTAGAGGTTTCAGCCCATAACTGGCTGGCTTTAAGGCAGGGTGGCATAGCACAGAGGCCTCACAGAGGAGAAACAGTTCATGGTAGGCAGAAGGTAACAAAGCAGCAAGAAGAGTCTTAACAGCATCTTTCTGCCCCATGTATCTAACCCAGGCTACCAGAATTAGGGGCAGAGCCAAACCAATCAGTAGACTGATCCTTAATCCTAGCATTGCACCATGCATCAGTCACATAGCCACCTCTAAAAAAGTCTTATCTGCCTATGACTGGATAAGACTTTGGGGAGACATCCAGATAGAAGTCATAACAGTGGGCTTCAGTATTTTCATCTGAAATTACAGGAATAAGGCCTAAAGGATGGGAAACACTCAATGTGATGGCTGTAAAATCGGCTGTAATGCCCAGAGTATAGTTACACTGCTTTTCATGCCACACATACATTGCTTCGAGTGGTACTGCCAACAAGAGATTTTCCCAGCATAGACTATCTAAGTGATAAACCCGTGGGTGGGATTGGGGATGTGTGAATGACAGTTCAAGAGTAAGATCTGACTCATCCAGTGACCTTTTCTTTTACAGGTCATCACCGCAGTCACAGACACAGGAGTCACTCAAAGTCTCCTGAAAGGTAAATATGGACTTCTGTTTTAATATAAATCTTTGTTCAGAAATTCAAAGTTCTAAATTGGGCATGGTGCACACACCTATAGCCCTAGCACTAGGCAGCCTGAGGCAGGAGGATCACTTAAAATTTGAGCCTAGCCTCCCTGCTTGGTCTGTATAATGAGTTCAAGTTAGCCTGCAACACAGTGAGACCGTATCTCAAAATAAAAACAAAAAACAGAAATTAAATCCTCAAGTACAACAAAGTTGGGCCTGAAATTTTCTTATTTTGACGAGAGTAATGGAAATGGAAATTCTCAATTATTTCCAAACAGCACTGGCATTTTACTGAGAATGACTGAGTCTCTTTTGCACTTTTTTTTGGGTAGGGTTGTAGTTTTGGATAATGGATGAGCAGTTGTCTCAAAACACTTGATGGGTTTTTTGTTTGTGGGTGGGTTTTTTATTTTTTCTTTTCAGTTTTTTGGTGCTAAGGGCCTGAACCCTAAGGCTTCACGCTTGCCATGTAAGCACATTGCCACTGAGCCAAATACCCAACCCTGACCTAGGTTTTAAGTACCAAGTTTTAAAACTTAATAGTTGAATGACCTTGGCTAAGTCATTTTAACTGAACATCTTTCACTGGACATCACTGTGCACTGTTAAGCTCTCAAGAGGTGATTTCCTCACTAGTTATAATTATCAATGCCAGACTTAAAATGTTCCTCTAAGATGGGGTGGGGTGGCACTTTTAATAAATATTAAGTATCATTCTCATGCTCCAAGTGTCCACATATCACAGTGTTTCCCAAAACTCTTCCTTGCCCCTTAATGATTTATATATATACATATTCCATTTCAGGTCAAAGAAAAGCCATAAGAAGAGCCGGAGAGGGAACGAGTGATGAATTTACTGTGGATGTGAGGGTACTTATGTGGAAGGATTAAGAGCTGCTTTCTTGGCAGCTATAATATTTTTTAAGTGTTTTTTTCTTTTTTTAAATGGAAGAGGTGCTGAGTTTTGTATCTCTTTTTCAGCTGTAAACATCTTTGAAGGATGATGTTTCTTGAGGTCCGTTTTTGACCCAATCAACTACAACTATATTCAGACTTACAGGAGTAGAAAGGATCTGGAAATTGGAGAGAAAAGATGAGACTATATTGGTGACCCTTTACCTTTTTGTCATTAAACCTGAGACATCCATTTGATACTTTTTTATAGTTGAGTTTTTGGTTTACTCCATGATTAGAAATACTTTGAAAATCCTTTAATTTGTGCTGCTATTTATCAACAACCAAATCAGTCTAACAGTAATTTGTTTTTTCAACAACAAAAAGTAGTAATAAACATGAAAACTGGCTGGTCCTCTGGATTATTTAATCCAGATTTATCCAACACTTTCAATAGACAGTAGCACTTAATACTCTTTACAGCACATTCTTATATAGGGCCATTTTTCTCTACAAACCTTGAAATGCAGGTGCTTAGCCTGTACATTAGCTAACGTTACTACTGACATTACTAAGGTTACTGACATTACCTAAGGTTAATCGGGACAAAAAAATTTAATGGAGGACTAGGCACCATGGCACATGCCTGTAATCCCAGCAGTTGTGAGGCTGAGGCAGGAAGATAGCCATGAGTACAGGCCAGCCTCAGCCACATAGTAAGCTCAACACCAGCTTGAAGTGCACAGTGAAACTGTCTCAAAAAAAAAAAAAAAAAAAATCACACGTACAATTTTAATGGAGTGCAAAGTATCTCAGTTCTATTCATGGTTTTGGCCAAATTGTTGGACAATACAGCTAGTCACAAAGAAAATACAGTACAGTAGAAAGACATGTTTTAGAGGGACAGGGAACAAAAGACAAGGTGATAATGAAAAAGATGTATTCACTTTAAAATTTCTTTTGAGACAGTGATGATGCATGATCTAGCTAGGTAAATCCCAGATGGTGGGAAATAATATAATTCAGCATAATGATCTAGGCCAAGGTTGATGTTTCAGCAGCTGTGGAAGATGTTGATGAGACTGCCCAGGAAGTATGTGTAGGTAAGACTAGAACATAGAGTAGCACCATAGGCATCACCAGCACTGGTGACAAGCAGAAGTCACCTATTCAGACTGGAATGAACTCACAAAGAGAATGGAATTAGGCAAGAGTAGGTCAAAGAAGCCTAGGGTATAAGGACACAAAAGCAATGTAAATACTTTTAGTCCCTAGGGGCACTGATAAAACTATCAGGATGTCTGCTTAAAAAGTTGCTTTTACCTGTACTTTCTTTCCTTTGAGAAGGGAAAAATGATTAAATGACTTCCTACAACTTACAGCCCCAGAAGGAGTTGCAAAGACCAACAGCCCTCCAAGATCCAGCTTTTCCAGGCACTTTGTATCTGGTTATAGGACAAACACTTCTACTGCTTGTAACTGAAGAACTTTTGTAGCAACATTAAAGCAATTTTTAAAAATCATTTGAGCTTTCATATTCGGTGAATCATCTAATACCTGCATTAAAGTTATTCCTAAGTGCTATTATGACTTACAATATACTTTTGACACTTTTAAAATTAAATGTAAGCATCTCTGTTCAAGGCTGTTAATAGACTCCTAGCATTTCTTTATTAAGGTGGTTAAAGTGGAAGGAAATGTCTTTGGCTAAAGGATCCATGGACCAAACAAGTCATCAGTATGTTGTTAAAATAACAATTTAGTATTAAAATAATATTTTAAAGTAAAAACCCACAAAGGGGAAAGTTACTTCAAACATAGAATTCAAAGCGTATGCAGACGTCGTAAAAACTGGACTGAAAAAGCCAGGCATGGATAACTCCAGCACTCAGAAGGAAGACTGAGGGCAGGAGGATCACCACAAATATGAAGACAGCTTGGATTATCCAGTTCTAGGCCAGCTTGAATTACATAATGAGATGAGAACCTGTAGGGGTTGGGGAGACTGGACTAAAAATGAGGCAGCATGACCAACCTATAGCAGGAAGCAGAGTGACCCTATTTTTTTTTTAAACAAAGAGTAATGGCTACTCAGGGTGCTGGCATACACTAGTTCCAGCACTTGGGAGGTTCAAGGCAGGGTCCCTTGAGTCCAGGTGTTCAAACCTAGCCTGGGCAACAGTTTAAGACTAAACACCTAACTGCCAGGCATAGTGGCACATTCCCAGCACATAGGATGCATAAGCAGAAGGATCATGAGTTCACAGCCAGTCTGAACTTCATAAGGCCCAGTCTCAAAAAATACAAAACGGCAGAGAAAATTTGCTGGAGGAAATTTTACAGATGAGGTGTATTTCAATGGGCGAGCATCCCTAGGTTTGATCCCTAGTACTGAGAGGAAAAAAATGGGGATGGAAGGCATTGAAGTAACTTCAGAAACTAGGAATCCAGTAGTCTCAATCCTGATGAACTAAAACACATATGGGAATTGAAGTAGAGAAAGCAAGTCATTCTAGGGAAAAGTAAAAATAAACAACTTTAAATATAAATGTAACAAGGTTCAAATTAAATACCAACACTATTACAGGAAAATAGAGAAAAATCCAGTATGGTAGATTATAGTGGGATCCAGATATAGGCTAATTAAAACATGAAACAAGAAAACAGCCTCTTTAGTGTTTCTCTTAACATTATTTTTAGGAGGAATCTTTGTCTTGGGAAAAATAAAGAACTAATCATTTTAGCTCCTATTAAATGCAGATTAACTTACCTTATTTCTTAAATATACCATATGAGCCCACTTTTATACAACTTCTTGTGAAGCAGAGGTGGTGGCACACACCTGTAATGCTATTACTCTGGGAGGTGAGGCAGGCAGATTAAGAGCTTAAGCCCAGTCTAGGCAACTCAGCAAGACCCTGTCTTCAAATTTTAAAAATTACTCTGAAAAGGCCTTCTTCAACCCTGTTACCCACCCCTGAAATTATGTACACATGTTTCTATTCTGAATAGCACTTATTTGTAACAAGCTTGTAAGTGATTTTGATACTTTGTACTTATATACAAAGCCTTCTGTTCCTAACAAATTTTTTTTAACAAGGAAAAGTTACTAGAAATTTAAATCTTTTTAAAAGCGTACCAAAAAATTTGTGTTGCTTTTTAAGAATTACAAACTGATGATCAGTTATCTGGAGGGCAGCTAGGCAATATATTCCAGGAGTATACTCAGTTTTTTACCAAATAATCCCATTTTTAGGAATTCTTTGTAAAAGCATAAATATATAAGCAGCTATATCAAACTATATATAGGACCAAAGCAGAAAAAAAATCCATCTGAAAGAAAAAAATTACATAGTGTATCTAGTATATTTTTGGATACTCAATATAGCCACATTAAACATACAAAATATTTTTAAAAATACGACCTTAAGGATTTTTCTGGCTAATTTTATCCAGGCAGGTGTGGTGGCAAATCCAAGCCTAGCATAGGCACCTTGAGATCCTGTCTCAGAATTTTAAAAGGGTAGGGATGTAGCTCTGTTCAAAGGCTCTAGTGCGTTCAAACCTCTGTATAACAAAAAGGAAAAAAAAAAATTTTTTTTTTTTTGCTCTATAATGCATACTCTTTGTAAGCTTAAAAAACTAAGGTGATTCTGTTTTTGAACCTGGCAAAGTTTTCCTCGTTATTAAAAACTGGTAGGTATGGAAGGAAGCGTGAATGAGATGTTGATTAGTCTATATAACAGCATCATATAAGCAAAACCCTAGTTACCGGTCATCAGATTACCCATTAATCCTTATACCTAGTGTTCCATTTTTTGCTCTGTTTTTTTCAGACCGAGTCTCACTATAGTTCAGGCTGGCCTTGAACTCACTATGTAGCCCACAGTGGCCTTGGATTCACAGTGATCCTCTTGCCTCAGTCTCCTGAGTGCTAGGATTACAGGTCTGCACCACCATGCCTGGCATAGTGTATTTTTCGAACAGCATATAACAATGGAACATACTAAAATTTTTCTCTTCAAATTCTTGGTTCTTTTGCTAGGTACCATACATGAATTTCATACAAAGATTCAAGCAGTTACACTCTTCAACATAAATGGGTCAAGAGCTTTTTGCCTGTGGTGTACTTGAATTCAAGAGGGAAGGCTGAGTAGGGTACATTTTCTGTTGCTACAGGTTTTGTTGTTTTTCTTGATGAAAACTTCAAATACATTCAACAGTATTAAGAACAGTAGAATACCCCATACACCTCATCACCTATTTTCCACTACCTGGAAGGAGATAAAATATTTAAACATTAACACTGAACATAATATAAAGATAATTATGAATGTGCAAAGTCTTATTTTAACACAAAAGCATACTTAGGCCAGGTATCTGATTAACAAAACAAATAAGCTGACTCCAGCACTAAGATTCTGTAGGCTAATAAAGCTTTAATATGAAAAACAGTAGTCCTCTTGCATTTTTTTGTTAATGTTGCGCTGCAGTTGCTGAGTAGGATGAAGATAACCATGGCTTCCTCCAGCTTTCTGCTCCCTTCCAGCTTTCTGCTCCCTTCCAGGGCCAGAGCTTGCCAGCGGTAGCAGCCAATGGCTGGCCATGGGGAGTCAACCTGTTCAGCAACAAGTGCATCCAGCAGACCCACCCCTCATCTTGGAGAGCACCATCAACCGGTATGTACCCTCTTCCCAATGACCCTTTAGGTACAAAAGACTCCCTCTATGAAAAGGACAGCTCTGCTGCAGCCAGATTTCAGAGCATGAGGGAGGAATTTGATAAAACTGGAACGAGGACTATAGAACGGGCTCTGATTGTATATGAGCACTGGTTTCTGCTGTAGTTACTACTACAGCTGGGAAAAGCTTTCTTCAAATTATCTGGTATGAACTTAACCCAGAAGATGAAGTTGAAGGACTAAAATGCTTGGGTTGCCAGGATGTAGTCCTTCAAAACGGGGTCATCAATGACTGCACTGGTAACTGGTGGAGGCCAAATTTTGAGTATCCATATATTCCTGCACATATTACAAGGCCTAAGAAGAACATAAGAAGTTGTTTCTGGCTCAGCTTCAAGAGAAAGCCTTGTTTGCAGTCCCTAAAAATTACAAACTGGTAGCTGCACCACACTTTGAACTGTTTGACAATGCACCAGAATATGGACCCATCATTTCCAGGTTTCCTCAGCTACTAAGCAGATGCAATTCACATACAACTGAATTCCTGTGCAGAGGAGACTTGTAAAAGAAGCCATTTCTGTATGCACAGCTATAAACAGTGTAGAAGAATAAACATGGTAGAATAGTTTTTTAATCTTTTTCCAGTTTTTAAATTTCTTTTACCCAATGTTCGAATAAAGTTCCTATGAAAAACTAGTTAGTGAAGCAAACAAATGTGATGTTTAATTTTGGTTCTATTCATATTTTTTGTACAACATTAAAGTGAGTTACATTTCTATTTTATTTTTTAATTTCTTGTTAAACTTTGATAAATTAAAAAAAAAAAAACTAGTAAACATTCCGGTTCTTAACCCAGGGTTGCAAATATGACAGGAATACCCTCAAATCTGCTGCATTTTGTAGACTATTTCAAATATTCTTTGTATTGGAAAACATGGCAGAATCTAGGAAGTCTCCCATTTAAGTAATGTGGAATCAGAATGAAGATAATGCACTGTCCTAAAATACATTCTTTTTTTTTTTTTTTTTTTTTTTTTGGTGTTGGTAATCGAACTCATGACCTCACGTTTGCAAAGCAGGCACTTAAGCCACTGAGCTAAACCCCCGGCCCCTAAAATACATTTTTATCTACTTATTCTGCACATTTCTCAAATGGATCTATAGCATCATGTGGCCTAAAATCCCTGGCAATCTAATTAAGGGATTAAGAGAAATTATCTCACCTTACCGTATGGTACAAAAAGAACTAAAGCATATTTGCATCAAATAAGCTTTAGTTGTGAATTCTAATAGTCATGCACTTCGTAACAACTGGTCCATCAACAACCAACTTCATGATCCCATAAAATAATGGAGCTGAAAAATTCCTATTATCTAGTGAAGTAGTAGGTAGCATGACACGATGATGCTGGTATAAACGACTCTTAATATGCTACCAGATGTATGTAACACACTGTATAGTATATACTTTATTACTGAAGTATTCCACTTACAAAACAAGTTTACTTTAGAAGAGAATGCTGTGTTTCCCTGGCATTCTCACACATCTGCCTTTTACTATGTCTTGGTTTTATCAAGACGTTCAGTGACTGACCTATAACATCTAGGTTTATTTACGTATGTTGCTGATGTTGCATGGCAATGAAGTCACCCAATGATACATTGCTTAAAGCATGTTCCCATCCCTAAGCAGGGTTTGTTGTCAGGTTGGTTGGTTTGTTTGTTTTTTGAGATAAGGTCTCACTGTGTAGCCTAGATTAGCCTGGAACACAGATCTTCCTGCTTTGGCTTCTAGACTGCTGAGCTTATAGGCGTGTGCACCATACCTAGAAGAACATAATCTAACTCTAGTCACCATCCTTAAACATTATTAGTAAACAACAATTACCATCCTGATAAATGTGCTTTCCAGGTTGTAGTACAGGACTCAGAGTAGACAACCTAGCACATCCTAGTATCTTAATAAAAACTGTCTTGCCACCACTCTGACAGTATTAGTTTTCAGGTTTAAAAAACCTCTTCATAAGAGCCTTCTTGATTCATATTCAAACATCTAAATGTGCTACCTCTAGACTTCATTTTAGTGCTTTGTCCAGCAATTTCCATTTTCAATGACAAAAGGAATTAACATCAGCAACTATCAACTTCATTATGGTTGTGAAAATCCAATAAAATAAAGGACACGAAAAGATCCTTGAATCTGTAAAAGTAAGTCTAATTTAGAATGCTATATTCGCTGAAAACAAAACAAATCTGTGAATCATATTTTCATCATCTAACCCAGATGAATTAACCAAATTTGACTCTTGTAAAAAAGATTTATTAACTTAAAATAGAACTGCAAATACAGGCAAAAGCAACTTTCCGTTCATGTTTGAGTATGTTCAATATACAAGTATGTAAAAAAAATTTCTGAATCATGTTGATTTATATATATATATATATAGATAGATAGATTTTTTTTTTTTACCTTTTAAAAAGTTTTTGGCACTACAAGGTTCTGTAAAGAATAGAAGTGACAAATTTAAAACACATGAAACTCTTTCCTAATTCTTAAGAACAATATATATAAAGTCTGAAGCAACCAAAGTATGAATACAGCTAATAGAAAATAAAGAATGTAATTTTTAAATTCTCTCTTTATACAATTCATCAAGGTTAAACAAAACATAAAATTCCCTTAAAAATAGGGTAATAAAATAGATGAAATTTGTATCACTGAATTTAGTGATACTAGTAAAAACTATACTTCATATTTATATACAAATAATACAGTGTTTAAAAACAGTCTTAGAATTTAAATAAGCTATCTAAACGTGTTAAAATTTTAAATCAAGACCTGATTTGTTTTGCTTTCCATTAAATGTCACTTTTTCTGCTGAATGTAACTGACATTGAGGTACGGATACCCTTGAGACAGCAGGAGTGGCTGGTTGCTGTGGATCGGTAGACCAGCTGAAAGAAAACGGACTCTCATTACTCCGACACGTTTCCTCTTGGTGGGTGGGGACAACGCTCTCTACACCGACGGGTGGCACATCTGTCTGTTGGATATAACACAGACAGGAAACTGAGAGGCTTGTGCCTATTTATCTGACAGCGCTTTAGAATAATTTGTAACTAGTTCTCTTATTTTCTATTTATATAACAGGAGAGATAAAGCACGACAAAACATTTGGAAAAGAAAGAAATAAAAAATGTGAATAGTGAAAAAAAAGGAGAGAAGATGAAGGGAAAAAACCTTCAGTGGAGGAATTTCGTTTTCTTGTCTTCATTTCTTGAGACAGGGTTTTGCTGTGTAGTTCAAGCTGGGCTTGAACTCACTGTAGCCCAGGCTAGCTTCAAACTCACAACAATCCTCCTGGCTCAGCCTCCCAAGTGCTAGGATTACAGGTGTGTGCCACTACACCCGGCTCCATAGAAGAATTTCAGCCTTTCCTCACCTAAAAATACTTGGACAAGTGCTAGTAACGTCTAGAAGCCCTAGACCTTTGCTCAAGGGAACTCAACCATAGTTAAGGTTCTGCCATTCTGTAACACAAAGGTACTCATCATTCAGTCAGTATTTCCCTAGGGATTGAGGGGGTGGAGGGCAAACAAGTTGTATCACGTACAGGTACAAATTCTCTATGATGAATGTGATCATTATGTACATCTAAAATGTACCAATAAAAATCTAATGTAAAAAAAAATTCCTAAGTGTGTACCTTTAGTATCTTATACTCCTAGATGATCTATCGTGACTGACTCCACTGTTCTAAATTTCTAGGTTAAACAAACTGAAGCCCACTCTAACATCACCTTTGGAACAGATAATCTTAAGGCAAGTAAGGTTAGAAAAAAATGCTTCTAGTTCCTTGAAATTCATAGTTTGTAGTATTCATTACCCAGGTCAAAGCCATTACTGGTACCACCAGCAGAATACAATAATGCTAACTTCATTCAATTCCTATTTCTACTAAACAAATCTGACCATGCTTCTATTTGACTGAGAAAATTCTATCATATCCTGTCTACTTACTGAGTCCAAACTCCTTCATAGTATGGCCTCAGTCTACTTATTTCTAGTCTTCTCATTTATACATCCGTCCCATATACCTCCATCCTCTAGTCATTATTCTCTTTTTTTGCATTACATCAGCATAAAACTCAATGAACTCAAACTCAATTTTCACACACAGAATACTCTTCTTTCTTTCTAGTTTCTACTGCAAAAAAAATTTCCTGTATCAATTTCAAGATCTAGATCAAATGTCAAAATCTTATGTGATGTAATCTCTCAGTCAAACTCTGCTTGTTCTACTAGGGTAACGTTAACTCCACTAAACTCATTCTTATGTACTTTACATATTTTGCTTTGTTTTTGTTTTGTTTTGAGACAGGGTACTGCTATACAGTTAGGCTGGCCTTGGTTATCTTTCTGCCTCAGCCTCCCAAGTGCTGGATTACAGGCATGCACCACCACGCCTGGCCATAGTTTGCTTTCTTAATAAAATGTGCATTAAGTATGAAGATTTTGTGTCACTCTTTCTTGAACAACAAGCATCTAATGTGCTCTCAATAAATGTTTACCTGAATTCATGAATTTTCATTCTCAGAAACTAACTTTCACTGAGGCTCCCTGTTCCCAAATAAAACCCATTCAACTCGTTAACTGATTTGTAAGCAATAGTACCTTGAGTATAGAAAGGTTTGTTGGGCTGAAATCGCGTGTTTCCCTGATGCATGAAGTTTTGATGCAAACCATAAGGCCACGAAGCTGCGACAAGGGGAAAATGAGGGCGTGGTGCATGTTCCCAAGGAATTGGAGGATTGAGTCCTCGAAAGCCTGGCTCTGCATTTCAAGAAGAAAAGAAAAAAACATTTTAATATATTAGTCTGTTCATTCAAATATTCCATCATTCCACAAAAATATACTAATTACATACCACTGGCTATGAATAATGCTAAATCCAGATAACAAAACTCTGGTTTTAAAGAATCAAGCACTACACACACACAGAATCACACACTGTTACTTGCTTAAATTATTCAAAAAAGAGTCAGGCTGGGGATATAGCTCAAAGGTGCAGCACCTGCCTGGCAAGTACAAGGTCCTGAGTTCTATTTCTGGTATGGGAAAAAAAGAAAGAAAAAGAGACATACACTATACTAGACAGGTAAAATGTGTTTCTGAAGAGAGAGCTAACCCAGACTGTGAAGGTCAGAGAAGGTTTTCTGAAGGAAATTGTCTAAGTATTGTTTTAAAGAACAAGTTACACAAAACGGGGTATAGAGAAGGCATTGCAGACAGAAGGAACAGCATGTACAAAAGCCTAAGTGCTTGTTCACCAAGTATGAGAGACACAAAACAGAAATACAGAAAACTGTAGAGGGGACAGCTGAGATAATGGAGATGACATTCCAGGCTGGAGGAACCACTCAGACAATCAGGGGTAAGATAAAGCAGTAAAAGGCCAGGTAGGTGAGTGGACATATCCATATGCTAAAGAATTTATATGTTATCCTTAAAACACTGGCAATTATTCCACAATCAATTATATCCTGGGTCTGAAAGGAGATTCTATTAGAAACCTGAGGCACTGTAGTATAATGGTTGAGCTTTTCAGCTTAGAATATTCAAATTTGGGGCCAAACAGGATCAAGTTCAAATCACAGTTTTGAAAAATTAGGAAGTTCCATTTTTAACCTCAGGTTGTTATCAGGAATAAATAAAGCAAAGTGGCTTGTACAAATTCTGGCATACAGGTAAGAAATCAAACACCACCCTCCCAAAATCAGTTTCTCCTTCTCCCTCTCTTCTCCTACCTTCCTTTTCTTTTCTGTCATTCCTCTTTCCCTCCCTAAGATATATACACATGATGCACGTAACATTGTTTTCAAAGCAAACTACCTACCTACTGAATCTTCCAGATCATTTCTGGTGGGTTTTCTTATTCAAGGTCACAATGTGCTAAGAAATAACTAAAAAATTCTGTGCTTATTCACTAATCTTTCTTTTCTAGCAGGAACTCAAATAAGGAAATGCAATGACAAAGAGTAGGGAGGAAAAAAATTTGTAAAACCTTGTTGGCTACATTCTCACACGCTCAGTCTTCTCAGGGGCAACCAGGAAGATAAAGTGCCTATTCACTGTAAGTTCCAAGGAGGCACTTACGCCGCTGAGCTAAACCCCCGGCCCTCACTGTAAGTTCATACAGCCATATTGTAACTAAGGGTTGAAACAGAGTTTACAAAATAAATGAGCTGGGTGTATAGATTTAAATTATGACCAATTGAGAAATAATGTTTTAACATAAAAGATTATTTTGCAATTTTTTACAACCAATTTTCATAATACAATATAACCTCATTTGAAATTCTAATGAAAATGGAGGAAATTTAGCACAATTTTGTTATCTAAAACAAAACCAAAAATAAAATAAAACAAAATAAAGCCATAATTGTTGTTTTAATATAGTCTCATTTAGTTTCTTTGTACATTTTTTTTAAACTAGGGATTAGCCTAGGACCTTCACATTGGGCTACATTCTTAGCTGTTTATTTTGGGACAGGGTCTCTGTAGACAGTAAACTGACAAGGTTGGGCTCACAACTGTGATCCCCTTGCCCCAGTCTCCTAGAGTGCTGGGATTGCAGGCATGTGCCACCATGCCTGACTAGTTCTTTCATTTTTAACAAAGCAGTAATTTCAGCTTTAATATTAATTCTGAGTCATATATAAGAATAATATATGTTTCATACACTATTAACAGGGCCAGGGATATAGCTCAACAGTGCAAGTGCCTATCTGACAAGGGCAAGGTGCTGAGTTCAATTACCTCTACCAAAAAAAAAAAATTATTTATCAATAATATACAACATAAAAAATGTACCTACCATATACTGGGCATTAAACTCATTTACTAGAGAAACAATGATAGGTAAAACACAATTCTTAGCCTCTATGAAGTTCAGTGCAATGTGTTATGTAGAAAAGTAAACAATTTCAACCTTGGTAACAAAACTGCTATGATTCAGATTTAAAGGAAACAAGGAGACAAAGCATACTCAATACAATTGAAGGATAGGATCAGTAAGAATTATAGAATTCTTGAAGAAAGTGACCTAACTTAAGAAGGTGTGTCAGTCAAGCTTTGAGGCAAGAAAGGAAAAATGTGAGACATCTAAAGTAATGGAGATGATGTTTCAGGCAGGTGGAACTACTCAGAAAAACAATCTTGGTTAACACACAGTAAGGTACATTTTGGGGATGTTTTAATTCCTTATCACTGAAACACAGACCAACTAGTGGTAGGTAGAAGGCAAGGGTGAAATATTAAAAACTTAGTTAATATATATAGGGTAAAAACACTAGGCTTTCATATATGCATTTACATGGATAGTCAGTGACTATCATGGAAATGTTTTAAAAATTAGCCCTAGAATTCCTTGAAAACTGATAAAGGGAGAGAAACTTTTAGCCTTCATTTCCTATACAAATTATATTTTAGGGTAAGTAAGAGGTTAATAAGGGAAAAGTTTTTAATAGATAAATCATAAAGAACAAATATGATATCATAATTTTATAACTCCTAGTGAAATAATGAATGGCAACTAAGAACAGTAAGTAAAAATTAATGAGCTTTACAATGAATAGAAGTTGATATCCCCTAACTCTCAGATCTTGGCTGGTGGGGGGGGGTGTCTTTTTTTGAAGCAGGGTTTTACTATATGGTTCAGGCTGGCCTTGAACTCATTTTGCAGCTCCTGCCTCAGCCTCCTGAGTGCTGAGATTATAGGTGTGCACCACCTTACCAGCTTCACAGATAAACTTTGAATCACTAAAATAGGAACAACTAGATACTTTCTTCTAAAGTGAAGGATCAGAAAATATACAAGATAACCAAGAGGTACTCTGCCCCTTAAAAAGAATCTATTGGAGCTAATGAAGTCTCTGAGTTAAATTATGCCATAAAGAATACTGGCCAACTCCAGAATGTGAGAAATTCTCCAGTTTCTTCAACAAATACTTCCCGTGGGGAAAAACGGGACTATTACAAATGGAAGGACATTTTCGAGACATAGAAACTATATACATAGTACTTGGGCGCCTGAGGTAAGAGGATTGCTGCAGGT
The DNA here is from genome assembly GCA_004027295.1 of Dolichotis patagonum. NCBI lineage: Eukaryota > Metazoa > Chordata > Mammalia > Rodentia > Caviidae > Dolichotis > Dolichotis patagonum. The sequence continues at coordinate 34,493 of PVJX010005062.1, forward strand.
TCCAGGTCAGCCCTGCTTGCTAGTGAGTTCAAGGCCAACCTGGACTACATAGCAAGACACTATCTAAAATAATAATAATAATAATACAAACATCATGAGGGCTTTATCTGAGTCCTAATTCAAAAAATAAAAAATGAGATTTTTTTTTTCCTTAGACAAATGGCAAAATGAACAAGAAGTGGGTATCAGATGATTTGGGGCACACATCACACATCTTATGATTTTAAGATACAAATTAAAGCTTTTAAGTGGTCGTATAAGTACAACAGACAAAAAATAGTAAGTTATGAATCCACTGTTAAATTCTTCAGTAAGGTTTCATCATACTTTACCCTCCTTTTGTATATGTTTCAAGATTTCTATAAAAACTCTTAAAGACTTTTATCACTAAAAAGCTGAACACAAAACTAGAAAGTATGGATAGTATCAACTACTTTTTAAACAGATATAAATAACACTTTTGTAATCAAAATATTAGTACTTATGTCTAGCTACTGAAATTATAAGATTACTTCCTATTTTTCAAATGTTTTATAATGAAGACATATTAAATATGAGAAAAAAATTAAATACTTTTGCTTACTGAAGAACTGCTACTTATTCAAGAGCTTTTGGAGCACAGAGCACAGGTTTTTAAGAAAAAATGTTTATCTCTTGGATCTACCATGATTATGACAATACAATACTTAACCCTTCAACTCATCAACTATAAAATGAATGTTGATAATACCTACACCAAGGAAGTGGCAATGAAATTTATTAACCCTTCAACTCATCAACTATAAAATGAATGTTGATAATACCTACGCCAAGGAAGTGGCAATGAAATTTAAACAATAAAATTATAGTTAATATTAATGTAATATTAATGTGCATTGCTTCATTCAACATTCACAATATCCATGAGTTAGATGCTAGTAACCTCTTTTTTACAGATGAAACCAACACACAGTGATTTAGTAATTGCCCAAGACCTCAAAATAAATGACAAAGCCAAGATTTAAATAAATACAGGCATCTGATCTCAGATCCCATACTATTTATTTTTATCTAATCCTAGACTGTATATTTATAGTCATTACTGGCCTTATATTTTTCACATTATTTTCCCAGGTTAATCCTATATTCAATCACCCAACCTTTCTACAAACAGATACAGAAGAAGAAAAGGAAGCATTACCTGAATTCCCAACTGCACCGTTGTTCACCAAGGAATTTGGAGCCACAGTTCGAGGCCAGTGCCTATCATGAGAGGAGTTAGGGATTGCCATGGGTCTGGCAGCAGGCTGTGCAAAAATGATGCTGGGGTCATTGAGGCCAATACTGCTGGGGGCACTGCCTGGTGCAGAATGGATTACCGGGCCATGAATGGGCCAAGATGGAGCAGGGATCTGGAGAGGGTGCATTGGCAACAATCCCATATTGTGCATGGGAGAATATTGAGCTGGTGGTGACTGGGGAAAGTTATACATGGGCATCTGGACCTGATGGGAGGCCTGGGCTCCCTGCTGAGGTGGACCAAGCTTAGGTTGGGATCCTGACTGGGATGGCGGCTGGGTAACAGCAGCTGATTGGGAAGAGTTCTGTGGAAATGGTTGGGGCTGAGGCTGAGGAGAGTAAGATGGTGAATCAGACTGCAGAGGAAAAAGAAAAGAAAATAAAAAGAAGGCATTTTAAAATGAACTTACAAACATCTTAATAGAGATTATCAACATACAAAATTATGAAGTTATTTCATTAGAACATCATATATGGAACTATAGAACACATATAATAATAATAAATAATAAAAGAACTTCATTTATATAAAGGTAATTTTTTTTCAAACCCTTTCTTGTCAGGTAGTGCCTTACAAACTTTTAAATTATCCCAAAACAAGACATTCTAGGCAAACATTCTCACATGTACAATATGTTCTCTCATTGTGAACCAGTCACTTACATATAAACGACTTGGTTACTTTCTTTCCATTCATCAGTAAATTACTGACCTTTATGTACTGGGCAATACTTTAGGTAGAAGACTAACACATACCCCTTTATGGATTTTAAAGTTTATTGGAGAAAAGCAGGAAAGAAAAACAGATTACATAAACAATCATAATAAAATTTAATTACTACTATGACAAAGAATGTATAATGCATGACATATAACCAAATCCCAAAGCAGGAATATCTAAATACCTACTTTGGGAAGAGCAGGGAAGAAAGTAAGCAGAACTCAAAGAAGATTTCCTGGAGAAAGTGATCTTTTAAGCTTAGACTCAAAAGTAAATAGAAACCAATCTGGTAAAAGATGGCACAGATACAGGAAAGGGAAAAGTATTTGCTGGTAGAGGGATTAACATGATTGAAGATGTACAGGCATGAAAAGTAAGTGGAATCTGAAAGAAGCTTAGTGTTATTTTACTAAAAGGGAAGGAGGGGAATGGAAAATCTGAGGTTCAAGAACTAAACAAGGCTGGCAAGCATGAGGTCGTGAGTTCGATCCCCGGTACCAAAAAAAAAAAAAAAGAACTAAATAAGGACAAGATAATGAAGGTACTTATAACTTGTAATTCACACTACATACTGAGGGCAGGGGAAAACCACAGAATGACTGTAGACAGGACTATGATCAATCTGCATTTTATAAAAATTATTCTCATTTAATAACAATGAAATAGAGTCATCTTGAGGCCACGTTAGTGAAATAATCAGATACACAAGTATAAATATCACATGGTTTTCTCTTACATGAGAAACCTATAATAAAAATACAGGAAAATAAAAGATAATATATAAAGCATAGAGATATATTATGCTCAGTGGAAAAGGGGATCAAGAGGAGGAGGAATGGGAGCAGAAAGGGAGGGGGTAGGGGATGAAAAAAAGGATTGAGATGTGTTATGTGCATGGTCCAACTCCAAACAAGAAATGTAAATATGTATGGCAAACATGCGCGCGCGCGCACACACACACACACACACACACAAGGAAGCTGTTCAAGATATGGCTGAGGGGGAAAGGAGGGAAAAGGAAGAGGCTGAAAAAAGTAAGACATGTTATGTTTATGTAAACTATACATGTGTACTGATAAACCAAAATAAAATTTAAAAATAAAGATAAAAAAAATTAAGGAAAAAAAACCAGACTGATGAGTAGGCTACTACATATAATGCAGCAGTCTTGAGATGATGATAGCCTATGCTACAGAAAATAACAAAGGGAAGCAAATGGCTGTTATTTTTAAAAGGCAAAATTTAACAACAATTTAATGACTAGATATGGACATGGAGAGAAAAGGGAAGTTTTTAAAATTACATAGATAGATAATGAGATAACAAGCAATAGGATGAGGCAAATCTGGGGGTTGAAGAACAACATAAACTAGACTCCATACATGTTGGTGTTAAGGTGCTTGCTACACATCAGAAGAGGATGTCTGTATTACTAATTCTTATGTAAGAAAAAAGTTAGGGCAAGAAGCAGAGAATAAAAAAGTCAGAGGAGCCAGGGGTACAGCTCATGGCACGGCACTTGCCTGGCAAGCACAAGGTACTGAGTTTGATTCCTGGTTCCAAAAAAAAACAAAAACAAAAACAAAAGGGTCCAAGAATTAAAGTTCTGAATTCAAGGGTCTACTGACTGTAGACAGAAAACTTAAATCTCAGTTTCTTTGCTTGCACTGTGTAAATTATAAGAGAAGTTACCGCATATGTTTTTGTAAAGATTAAACCATGTATGTGGAAAATATAAACACCAAACTCAGGGGTTTTTTTGTTTTGTTTTTGTTTTGTTTTGTTTTTTTAGGAGGAAGACTGTGTGGCCCATGCTAGTCTTGAACTCTTGGGCTTACGTAATCTATGACAGCCTTCAGAAAGCTGAGACTGCAGGCATATGTCAATGAGTCTAGCTGTAGACACATCTTTGTAGTAGGGGAAAAATGGTAGGAAGATTTTAAAATAGGAACGGGATACTAGCCAGGCGTGCTGGTGCATACCTATATTCCCAGCACTTGGGAAGTCAAGGCAGAAAGATCAGTCTGAGTTCAAGGCCAGCCTGAACTACACAGGGAGACCCTGACTCAAAACAAAGCAAAATCAAAAACCAATAAAGCAAAAAACTGACAGGAACAGGATCTGAGATGGCTGCATAGGGATTTTCAATTTTGGGTATTGGTTAGTAAAGCAAAAATGATGATGTTCAAAATTGTTAAAAGCATGGTGGTAACACACGGAGGTTTATTATGAGTTTCTTTCGGGGGGGGTTATTTTTGTTTTTGTTTTGTTTTTAGAGACAGGGTCTCACTATGCCATTTAGGCTTACTTTGAACTCACTATGTAGCCTAGGCTGGGCTCAAACTTTCAGCGATCCTCTTGCCTCACCCTCCCAAATGCTGGAATTACAGGTATGTACCACAATACCCAGCTTATTATGTTTCATACTTATGTTTTTAAAATATTTTATAGCACAAAGAATTCATATACAGCACAAAGCACAAAACAAATAAGTGAACTACATTAAATACCATTATTGTTATTCTTTAATACTTATGAAAATATCAACCACATAATAGTTATACAATAAGTATTCAACTATTTGGGGTACAGATCTTCCTAAATTTTTTTCTACCACTCCTTTTCAAATACACTATGAGTTTCTTCTAAAACAAAAATCACATCAGTTCTAGCATATTTAATAGTTAACAGGTTTTTTTCCTCCCTAATTCTGGGAATTGAATCCAGGGCCTTATGCATGCTAAGCAAGCACTTTACACACCCAGCCCCTACTTAACAGTTTGGAATCTAGAATGGTATGAATTTGAACCTTATAATTTCTCTTACTTTCAGTTTTTCAATTTACAAAATTTGAACATACGAATACCTACCACTTCACATGGCCACTCAAGGAATTAAATTGATCACTGTGAAGCACTAAAACACAGTGCTGAGTTGAGAGTAAGAACACAAGTGAAATTTAATTTTTTTAATTTTTTATTTTTTAAGAATTCAGTATAGAATAATAAGTACATGGTGAATACAGGTTCAGAAAAAGATTAAAAGCAACTCAACAAAGTTAATGCAAACCTTGTGAGTCTGAATTCTAACTCAATAGTCCAGTGTTCTACAGGTATATGTCAGTCGGTATCCTTCTATCGAATGACAAAAAGACACAAAAGTTTCATGCAGAAAAATGCCATACATGCACCATAGTACCCTCACAACACTAAACTCAATTTTTTAAATATAATGACTGTGTATATGGGCAAGTAAAAACAGAAAACTCTTTAATATTTTAATAAATTACAAACTCTTACTAAAGACCATATGCTTGGATTTTAAAGAAATAAGTGCAATGGATGAACAGTCCCGCATTCAATCTAGCTTAACTTTTAATAAAATCAATGTATTATAATAGTATTAATGTATTTTTTTAACATTCTACATAAAAACATGCACTTCCTTATTGTTCCCTTTCCTATATTTAGTCATTACCAGTCTCTAAAATGGCACATTAGGATATTAAACTTCAAGTCTGTACAATACAGTTTGTTCAGCAGTAAAAGAATGAAATGTAAAAAGCAATACACTTCATTTTTTTTATCTGTTTTTATTAATGGTACTGATAATTTTCTACTAAGCAAAACAAAAAACTTCTAAGTCACTGCCTTATTTTAATTCATCACATTAGGTAGTTGTTATTTTATTTTATAAATGAGGAGGCAGGCTAATGTGAATTAAGTAGTTTGCCCATTGATAGAAATCTGGGCATGGTGGCACATGCCTGTAATTCTAGCATTCTGGGAGGCTGAGGCAGAAGAACTCCAAGTTTCAAACTCACCTAGGCAATATAGCAAGACTCTGTTTCAAAAATATTTTTTTTTCAAAATATTTTTAAAGAGAAATCCCCAGTACAACCACAGACAGACAGACAGACAGAAAGAAAGAAAGAAAGAAAGAAAGAAAGAAAGAAAGAAAGAAAGAAAGAGTTAGTTAGTTAGTTTTACAGATATACATTACTCCATGAGTAATGCTCACTCTACCTATGGGTCTAGCGAAGATACCCCTAAAGGACACCATATAAACTTCAAAGATCTTGTCAGTCTAACACATAAAATCCCTAACACTCACTATGGATTGTGCTATCTTCCTATCAAGACTAACTCACTCACACACACAGTACTTACACATTCTGAAGACTGTCTAGTCCTTATAGACTGATCACCCTGTTGCTGGGCTGACCCGGCCACCTGCTGGGCATTTACAAGATTTCGGACCAACTGGGCTGCTAAAAGACAACATCACCAAGAAAATCAAAAGAGAAAGTAACAAGAAATCGCAAATGATAAACTCTTTAAGTAAAACAGTCTCAAATTTCTCCAAAATCTTATATACTTTAGAGTTTTAAATTATGGCTATTAAGCCAGGCATGGTAGTGCATGCTTGCAGTTCCAGCACTTGGGAGACTAAAGCAGGAAGCTTTCTGTGAGTTCGAGGCCAGCCTGGGCTACAAAATGAGTTGAAGGCCAGTCTGAACTGCATAGTGAGACCCTGCCCCAAAAAGAAAGGGAAAGTAAAAGGGAAATGGAGGCAGGCAGGCAGATAGGTATATTATATATGCATAATAACAAACTTTTAAAGCTATTTTTCACTTCTGCAGCTCAATTAGTCATCCCCCATCCCTGGGTTTGACTGGGATTTTTTTTCAGTCTTGGGTCCCACACACTCTAGGTAAGCACTCTACCACTGAGCTATATTCCCAGCCTGTATCAATTTAAAACATACACCAGGACACGGGATGCAGCTCTGCAGAACACTGAGTACTTAGCATTTCACGAGGTTCTAAGTTTGACCCTCAGCATTGTTCCCTATTATGATACTAATATATAAGACTTTACTTCTACCAGAAACTATTTTGAGCATTTTCTGTTTACCTGCCACACTGCTATTCCTCTGACGGGCCAGCTTGACCTCTGGACACTCCCTCCGTACGTGTCCTGCATCTCCACATATAAAACACCTGAGGTCTCTGGGGTCTCTAAAGTCTCGAGTGTCGTGGGTGTCCCGGGAGTCATTCTCTTCTTCATTCCCTTCTTTCTCTTCTTCACTGTCTTTCTTCTTTAATCTAAACAATAAACTACTGATACCAATAATGTGGAGCTAGGTATTTGTAAACTGGGTTTACTAACTCACAGAACAAGTTATAAACTACACACAGTAAAGGAACCAACATGCTCATTTGTTTCATGCATCTGTTTGAAGACAAGGGAACTCACTTTTTTACAGTATTCATATGCCAAAACCTAGAGAGTCTATTAGTTTTATAATTATTACATTAAAAACTTTAATATACAATTTTAAGTCTGTAGGAATCTTTAGAGACTGGTATTTATTATCTTCACTTTAAAGAAAATAAGGCTTAGAGAACATAGCCATCTTGCCTAAATTTAACAGTCAATAAATAACAGTGACAGAAATTTGAAACTTTGGGCAGGGATATAGCTCAGTGGCACAAGTACCTGCCTGGCAAGCACAAGGTCTTGAGTTCCATTCCTGGTATCCCCACCCCAAAAAAGTGAGAAATTTGAAATTTTTTCCACCTAAAAATTTCCAATTTGTTGTATTATGGTAGAGTTGATATAAAATTTTCCTGGCCCATCAATATTACCTACGTGGCTATACCTGTAATCTTACTGATTATAGTTCTAATCCCACCTCGAGCCAACCTCACCTCACAGCTTTGCTCAATAAACACCCTTGACAAGTGAGGTTGGTGGGTAACCCACTTTCCAGGCCCCCTTCTGTCTCTCTGACAAAAGCTTTCTCTCAATAAATTCTTTCTATTCTTAAAAAAAAAAAAATTACCTGGCCCATTCTAAACATAGCATATAGAACCTGAGAATATTGAGTGTAGATATATTTGGAGGATATATATTAAGTTACATAATATTTATGTATACTTCACAGCATATATTTTAAGAATTTAATTAATTGTATTTTAATTATTGGTTTGAATGACCATGAGATCCTCAGCAAAAGCTCCCTGTAGTGTTCATTTTTTTCTTGGTTCTTAGCATAGTTTAAAATACAGTAAATATCAATAAATGCTTCAATTTTAAAAAAAGCTGAATGAATTAACAAACAAGTGAATGTTCAATACATCATTATGCCACAAATAAATCTAAATACTATTATAAAGTTTCAGTAAATTAACATTCACCTAAGGTACAAGGTAAACCCCTAAACTTTCTCAATATATTTTTGAACACAATAATAGGCACCAATTGGCCTCCTATTAATTTTCCATGTATTGTTGATATTTAGTCATTTGCCAACCTTTTCCTTTTAGGGCAGTCTTTCATGTAATGGCCTATTTTTCCACAAACACGGCAACACCGATCATTAGGCGCCAATTCTCCATCTGTTAATACTCTTGAATCAAAGAAGTACTCCTATGGAGAAAATAGGGTTTTACTAGAAAAAAATCACTATGAAACTTTTGGATCCATATGGAAAGGAGATTTTTAAAGAAAAGATAATAAATGTCAATAAATACATCACTATAATGAAACTATGTTATGAAAATAAGATTCAGAATCATCACCACCATCACAGTTAATAATACTACATGTTTTACATGCAAATTACACTACCCAGAGATGCTACACATGAATGAGAAAAGTCTCAAAAAAGTAGGTATTATTTTCATCCTCATTTTACAGATGACGAAGCTACAGTTCAGACATCAAGTCACTTGCTCATATTAAAAAAGTTGGTTAACTCTCAGATCAAAGATTTAGAACTAAGTCTGTTTTGACTACAAAGTTCATGCATTCTGCTACACCAGTCTACTTCTGGAAGGAAATTATTATCTTTACAACAAACAGAACTTCAAGTAAATAAAGCAATTCTCTATTTCAAATAGAATTAGACGTAAAAACAATTATTAAAGAACATGCATAATTTATTATATAAAGTGACATAAGCCAAAAGAGAAAGCAGGGAATTAAAAAGTAAATATTTTTACCAAGTTTTAAAATCAGGCTCATTTTTTGTTCTCACTGCTCAGTTTTGCCCTGTCACAAATTCTAGCTAGTCCTAACATACTCACACTACTTCTAAAAGACAAAAGAACATGTATGCTTAACTGTCTACAAACCTATCTAAAATCAAAGATAAAAATAAAAGAGACACACCTAACAGAATGGCTATAATTTTAAAAGACCAATAACAAGCACTGGTAAGTACCGAAAAACTGGAATACACATGTATTGCTGATGGAAATGTAAAATAGCTCATCTACTTAGAAAACAGTTCAATAGTTCCTCAAAAACATTAAATACAAATTTATCAAAATGATGCAGCCATTCCACAGTTAGGTATACACAAACAAATGAAAACAAAATCGCAAAAAAATTCACAAAAGCATTACTCATAATTGCCCAAAAATGTAATCAAAATGTCCAAATGTCAAAACTGATGAATCAAATACATAATATTCTATACAACAGAATATTTTTAGCCATAAAAAGAAATGAAGTCAGTTAAGGCATGGTGGGGTATGCTTGTAATCCAAGCACTCAGGAGGCTGAGGCAGGAGGATCATGAGTTTGAAGCTAGCCTGGGCTACATAACAAGTTCGAGATTAGTTTGGACCAAATAGCCCCTGTCTCAAAACAAAATAAAAATATCAAAATGAAATACTGATATATACTGTAACATGGATGAACCTTGAAAATATTCTGCTAAGTCAAGGAAGGCAATTCCAAAAGACTAGATCATCATGTAACTCCATTTATATGAAATGTCTGGAATATGAAATCTATAAAGACAAAAACTGATTAGTGGTTTGAGAAGAAAGAAGATGGACCTCTAATGAGAGCAAGGTTTCTTTCAGAAAAGAAAAAAATGTTCCAAAATTAAACTGTGGTGATGCTTGCAAAACCTTAACTATAGTGAATAGCAGCACTAAGTTGTATATTATATGAGTTGCATCTTAGTAATGCTGGTTATAAAACAAAGACAAGAGACTAAAATCTCCATGAAACTTTTCTGTCTGGACAAAATACTATCATCACGAGTTGTAACTGTTCTATTCCTGTAGTATTTCTTAAATCCACATTTTTCTATCCCACCATTGCAGAATGACTTAGAACAGAGATTAGCAAACTTCAGATGACATGGTAAAACTTAAGACCAAAAGACATGAAAGCAAATTTTCACAAAATCTTTTGTTGAAGAAAATATGTCAATAGTATAATTAGATACATTTTTTTTTTTTTAAAGACAGGTTTTGCTATACTGTTCAGGATATCCTTAAATTCACTATGTAGCCCAGTGGTCTTGAACTTCTGGTGATTCTCCTGCCTCAGCCGCCCATGTGTTGGGATTACAGGCATGTCCCACCATGTCTAGCAAGAAGTAATTTTTATGAATTTACTAATAAGAATAGAACACTCTTTTAGAACAATAGTTCACTTAATTGAGATTCAAAGTGTTACCTATCATTAAAATAGATGGCCAATGTTAATCTATAGATACCAATTTACAAGCCAGGCATTGTAGTACACACCTGCAATCCCAGCACTCAGGAGGCTGAGGCAGGCAGGTAACCATAAGTCCAGGTCCAACCTGGGCTAAACAATGAGTTCAACATCAGCCTGAGTACAAAGTGAGACCTTGTCTCAAAAAACCAAAAGCAAATTTAAAAAAATCAAAACCAGAAACAAAAACAATAAATTACATTTTTTTGTATTTCATCTTTGAAAATGTTTCTAACAGATAAAGATAATAGATAAAGATGTTGAAGATTTAGGATAAACACAACAGAAGGATCTAGAGTATATATGAAAGGACTAGTTTTCAATAAAGGACACATATGCAGATTCAAGTAGATTTATAGATCTGGCAGAGAAACTGAAGGAATACTTGTCCGACACCATAGTCTCAGAGGAAAATCATCTACTAAGATTAAGAAGGGCAGAGGTCAGGGATGGGATAAAGTAGAGGAGTTACTGAAGTTGACAAAAAATAAATAAAATTTTAAATAACACTTTATAGAACTGGAGAGAGAGACAGGTAACAAAAGAAATATAGCAAAATTGTCAAACGGCAATGAAAGTCCAGTTGAAGTTGGTAAATATTAATTTTAATATAATTAATATTAAGTTATATCATAAAATATTAAGCTATTATAATATTAACTTATGAGTTAATATAATATTGTACCATATAGTACAATATAATATTAAGCTATTATAATATTAACTTATGTGGCCCTGAAGCAAGGCCAGCAGATCGCTGTAGCTGCTGGTTTCAAACAGGAGCCTAAAGAGAATTCTTTCTGTGGTCTGATGGCCATTTCAGAGCTTTGGAAATGTAATGGTCAATTCATCAGAAAGAAATAGCAGGTGAGTATGGTGGACTTTAGGGGGCCTGAAGGGGAGAGATCCTGGCGCCTCGGAACCTGCACTGTGCGGTTGACTCGGGGTGCTGGGAGAACAAGGAGCTCCACCCCTCTCTGGGGGTGGCTGTGAGTGTGGCCGACTTTCGGCAGCCTGAAAGAGAGACCCTGGTGCGTTGGGACCTGCACCCTGCGGTTGTAGGGACCTGCACCGTGCCGTTGACTCGGGGTGCCGGGAGAATAAGGAGCTCCTTCCCTCTCTGGGGGGCGGCTGAGAGTGTGGCAGACTTTTGGTGGCCTGAAGGAGAGAGAGCCTGGTGTGTCAGGACCTGCACCATGCAGTTGGGGTGGCAGGAGAACAAGGAGCACCACCCCTCTCTGGGGGGCGGCTGTGATCCTGCTGGTGGGCAGGCTGAGAATCAGACATCTCATGTCGTCATGTTGTCCTGTCCCATGTCCCCCCCCTTAGCAAGTGGGAGCCAGTTAACTACACATCTTGTGAAAAAATTGGCTATGGTATTTAGTATGAGCTCCTCATATGCAAAGATATGGACAACCATTTGGAAGAAAACAACAGACAATATGACAGATAGTGAAGATCCCTGGTTGTATAGCTTTGAAATTTATGCTTTCTTAAGTCCCGTTCTGTTCTGTTTTGTTGTGTTTAATTTTACCCCCCTTAAAATAAAAAAAAAAAAAATGAGGGGAAAAGAAAGTGCTCTAACGGATATAACTGCATGTATGTTTAAGTGTGTAAGATAGATGACCACATTACGGTTTTTGTTACATTGTTGAGCAGAACTGTTAATAGTCTCACTGTTTGAATGTCTACTTTGTGTGCTTTAATTTTGTAATTTGAACAACTATTTCCAATGATGACAGTATGTAACTTATCAAATGGCGATTTCTTAGTGTTTTTGTTTTTGTTTTGTTGTTGTTCTTGTGGTTCTTTTATTTTTTGCCTTTGGAATTCTGTATTGTTGCTACCCTTCTTCTGTTTTGTTTGGTACAATATATTATTGTACTATATAGTACAATACTAAGTTATACTATGTACTTCAAACTACCTGGCTTCATGACTTTTTCCATTTTGTTCATCTACCTAAGCACCTACTGATAGTGGACTGTTGAATTCATGTAAGGATAAACACATAAGGATATAAAAGAAAGTGTGAATAAATAATTTAATATAACCCTGTTGGGAGGTTAAGGCAAGACTGTGACTTTAAGACCAGCCTGGGATACATATAGAGTTGCAGGCCAGCCTAGGCTACATAAAATCCCTGTCTCAAAATTGTTATCATCATCATCACCATCATGACCATCTTCTTCTAAGAGAATAGGCATAGAATCTAACTCAAATGAAACAAGGAAATGAAGACTCATGGATAAGGAGAAAAAAGCTCTACAATATGTAATGGAAGACCTAATGATGTAAAGAATAAAGTGGGAATATTTAAGTGAACAAGAAAAAAGAAAATAGGACATATATTTTGTTTATCTTAGTCTGTGTAAATTTATCCTGTATGCTGTTATAATCTCAATACCTAGCAGTGAAATAAAAGCATGAAGTAGTGAAATAAAAATATCAAAGTCAACATACATGGGTATTTTCTACTATGTAAAACTAAAATAATGAAGACAACTTGAATGTCCATGAAAGGAAAATAATTAAACTAGTACAGCAAAGCTATGGAATACTATATATTGACTTAGAATAAAGTTTATTTTTAAAATGATTAATCTTTTTATGCTTAGCATTCTATTTTTGGAACACCAGTATCAACAGAACTTAATAAATTTCTTTTCTCTTCAAATTTTTTTCCTTAAATTTCTCCAGGTAAAACACATATGAATTTTATGCAAAATTTTTAACACTGCCACTTTTGGCATAAATGGGTTAACACATTGAAGGTAGGTTTCCTATACCAAAAGAACATTCAAAACAAAAAAATTTGGTATCTATGTATAATTGAACACTACTTATATTGAATTATTAAAGGATTACTGAGATTTTGTATTCATAAACTAAAATTAGCACATCTCTGATTAGTATTTTATTAAAAAGTCTCACTTGTACATTATTGGGTTCCTACTGAACATATACCTACCAATAATTCCAAGTCTCACAATTTTAGATGAAACAAGACTTAAAGGTTCACTGACTTGTATGTCAATTAATATACTATTAAAACGTTAGGTTTTTCTTTCTTTAGTCATCTTGCTCTTTCATGGTTTGTGAGTTGTTTCAAATTTTCCTGTTATTTTATTTCTCTCCATTAAAATTATTATCACTCCCTTAGAGCTACACAATCAAAAATATCTGAGACTGTGCTCCAAGGGGGAAAAAATATACAGAGTTCTGCTTTTTTTACCCCACCCCGAAGAAAGAAGAGTCCTGAAACCAGACAAAATTTAAAGACTTCTTTCAGTCTCCTAACCAACAGAAATCAAGCAAAAAACACAGTGAGACCAAGAGGAATGTGGGACACCAGGCAACCCAACTCAGACAAAAGGAAATCATACGGTTCCATGCAATCTAATTCAGTATACTTAATTTACATGTAAATTAGAGCAAAAGTCACAGCAAATAATAAACTACTTCCTTGGTTTTGTGTTCTCTGTATGCTAACAGTAAAGTTTCTATAGATGAAAGACAGGAAGCAAAATTTCAGAATCAAAATTCAACTATACTGAGTCTTTATTAACCCCATTATTTGGTATATAAAAAATGAATGTGTCATTGTGTTAGGTACTACAGAAATAAAGAGGAAGCTCACAGAAATAGATACTGTCCTCATGGAGTTTATAACTTACAAGGAGAAACAGGATTAAACAAATTTTAAAAATATGCCTCTCATTATGTACTATAATAAGCATTGCAAGAAAAACTTACAGGAAGCAATGACCACCTCTTTCCCTATTCTATCACCAACCTGGAAACAGGGTTAGGTTTCTTACAAGAGAAAAGATTAAACATAAAAAATAACAAACTTACAGCTTCTCTGCCAATGAGTGGATAAAAAGGGGTACCAAAAAGTTTCCTTCCATTGATAAATGCCTTCATGATGAAATTGGTCACTAATGAAGAAAGAAGGATACAATAAAGATGCAGACATTAATGTGTCAAAGCTTTAAAAGCAGAGCAACTCTCTTCAAAACTTACTTTTTCGAGAAACTCCAGCACCAAGGTTATGATTCAAATCAAAAGGGTCTAAAAAAAGAAATATTTTTTAATTACAAACTATATTCACTGTACCAAAAAATATCCAGAACTTAAGTCTAATACTATACAGCACTAGGTATTATCAGATTATTCAAGTCAGTAAATAATTCATTAAAATTTACTTAGTAAAGGAATGAAAACCGATAAACATCAAAATGAAGAATCTTTCAAATCTTGGGGATGGGGATTTAACTTAGCAGCACAAACAACTGCCTGGCAAGCATCAAGTCAAGAGTCTGATCCCCAGTATCAAAAAAAAAAAAAAAAATCTTTCTAGTCCTAACAGTTTTCCCCTCAATTTCCTTAGCCAAAGTTTTCTTTTGTTCTTGAATTAATATTAGCATAAATGGTTATTACCTTCAATTGCAATGCATTTAGATGTCCACTGCTTTTCAAAAGTTGTCAATAGCTTTTTCTGACGAATGCTAATTACATATTCCTTGAAATCAAACTCTTCAGTATAGAAGCGAAGCAGTCCCAACCAAAGTTCTCCTAATGATTCTGTGTTCTTTCCAAGTGAAGGTAAACGCTTTTTCTACAGTTAGGAAATACAGAGAAAGGGAGAGAAGTGGAGGTTAGGGAAAGAGAAAAGAGAAGCATCTATATTATCCAAAATAAGGACAGCAAATCCAAGTAAAATTATTAAATCAAATTATGCAAATCCTAACAATGTATCAGTGAGCGTTCTGTAACATAAACACTATGAAAAAATTACCAGTTCTTCTGTTTTATCAAAGAAGAAAGCATTCCATCCATCAACCATTCTTTGTGGAATCTGTTTTCCATCAAAGATCTGCATTTTAAAAAAAATTATTTTTATTATCAGATCTCAAGTTATCCACAAACTCAAAGGCCTACAGACCCAAATCACTTTAGAATTTATCTATAGAAGGCATACTGAAATATCTTCCCAAAAGGAACAAGTCATAATGCTACTTTTGATTATGCTATTATTTAAGTAATTAAATGAAATGTAATTAAGCCAGAGCTGTGAAAGGATATTTTAAAAGCATCATACTCTTCAAATGACACATCTGATCATCTATTTGGCCTATCAAACATATCCAGCCCAAATTTAATGAAGCTAAACCATAGAAAACACTGATGTATTTATTATATACCCAAAGGAAATCAAGCAGCAGAACTGTTTGTTTTGGGACCTAGAACCTTTACTCATTTATCTGTAACAGATAATGCTTAAAAGTACTTGGACACAGATTTTGTTAAATGTGAAATGAACTAGCTTTCCATAGTATTTTCATAAACATTATAAATATCTTTAATTACAATGCTAAAGAAAGCAGTTCAATAAAATAGGAAGGTATGGTAGGTGTGATAGATTCAATGCCAGCAGACTTCACTTCTAGACTCAGACCTGTGGAACAGTGATACTGGGGCAGGATAGTAATTTCACAAATCATTAGCTTTCCAAGTGAAAATTAAAGATTACATCACTTAGGTTAGTAGTTTATGAATTTTATTTTACTTTTAAGCTATAGAACTGTTTCCTAAAATGGAATCTTCTTGAAAGCTCAATATATGTAAACAAAAGCAGAGGTACTTTTAACAGAAGACTGAGTAAAGAAAATATGGCACTTTTCTTTGCCTCACTTTTTACTACCACCTCTATCCTCAACACACACATACACGCACATGAGATAATGAATTCTAAAATAAACCAGAAGACAGTTTAAAACCATCAGATACAGCGAGGCATGGTGGCACAAGTCTCTAATCCTAAGAATGCACGAGGATCATGGGATGTGAGAGGCCAGCCTGGGGTACAGTGAGTTCAAGGACAGCTAAACTAGACAGCTAGACACTGTCTCAAACAAACAGTAATAAATAAAACCACTAGATAAGGCAATCCTTACTCACCGCCCTTTCCATTCCTACACAAACAGAGCTCATTATAAGGGACAACATTCCAAGAACTGTCTCACATCTAAGCAGACCATGGTAGACCCTTTGAAGTTAAATATGGGAATTCTAAAACTACCTTTCTAATACTAATGCTGCTGTTAGTAATGATGATTACAATTTTAAAACTTACAACTTAAAAATGGTAGTGCATGCCTATATTCCTAGCACTCAGGAGGCCGAGGCAGGCAGATCCCTGAGAATCTGAGGCCAGCTTGGACCACACAGTGAGTTCAAGGCCAGCCTGAACTACATAATGAGTTCCTCTCAAAAAAAAAAAAAAAAAAAAAAAAAAAAATCATAGTAACAGTAACATAACAAAAACCACCACCACTTATGAGTGCCTATTTTAGCACCTAATATATTGAAAGGCATTCAGTGTCTGTTTCATAAACAAACAATGAAATAGTATTACCATTATTACATTTTTAACTAATGCTGAAACTCAAGACTCATGCAGATTAGGAAGCTTCTTGAAGGCCATAATGTTAGAATTAGGATTCTAACTAGTTCTCTAACTCCAAATATCATGCTTTGTTCTTTCCATTATACCATGAACACAAAACCTATGACCTATTTTTGTTAAAAATACTATCATGGCAAAGTAGCAAATGATAGTATCAGAACAATCATGCATAAGATCTCCACATTTACAGACTAAACAACAATTAGAAAAGTAAGACTGATGTTGGTTTTAGCAGGCCTAATTAATTCATAGTAAAGCTTAAATATCCTGTAGCAAAAAATTTTGTTTTCTATAAATATCACCACAAACCAGGCTTAACTAAGAAAACAAAAGAGTACCAGATCCAAGATGTTAGCGTCAGACCCAAGATGGTGATCAGCAGGAGGTTGATGAAGGAATTTAAAGAGATCTGCAAATGTGGAGTGCAAAGTTTCTGTAACATCCAGGGTGATGAAGCTAATTTACTGACTTAGTAAGGGTTTATGTTCCTGATAACCCTCTATAGGATAAGGGGCCTTCAAAATCGAAATCAGCTTTCCAGTAGAGTACTCATTCAAACCACCAGACCACATTAAAAACAAGAATCTGTCACCCCAAAAAATACATAAATGAACTGAAAAAAAAAAAAACAAACACAAGAATCTGTCACCCAAACACTGATGAAAAAGGACAGTTCTGCATGCCAGTAGTTAGTGCTGAGAGCTGGAAGCCAACAACCAAGCTTGACCAAGTAATCCAGTCCCTCATAGTACTGATGAATGACCCCCATCCTGAGCACCCACTCCAGGTAGAACTAGCTGAAGAATACTCTAAGGACCATAAAACACTGTAAGAATCCTGAAGAGTTTACAAAGAAATAAGAGGGAAAAGTGACCTGCGGACTAAAATCTCCACAAATGATTCCAGCAATTATGAGCAGACACCCTGCAAAGCAAGACCTTGTGGAAAACTGACATACTAGTTTTCTACAATTTTCGTAGCCAAAAATGATCTAGTAACCTATAAAGGAAGGATTAAATATCCTTTTTCAGATATTCTAATTCTGAAAAAAACAGAAACATAATTATTGATATCAGAAATAAGAGAGGATATTTTTGCAGATCTCATCAATATTAAAAAAAAGTAGTAGTATTAACAAGAATTCTATAGCCACAAATTTGATAATCTAGATGAAATGGAACATTTTAAAAAGACACAATTTGCCATGATTTACACAAGAAAAAATAATCTGAATATGCCAATATCTATTAAACAAACTGAACCACTACTTAATAATATTCCAAAACAGACAGCACTAGATTTTGTGACAATGAACTACTAATTCTCTACAATCTGTTTCAGAGAATAGATGCAAAGGAAATGTTTTTGATCTCATTCTATGAAACCAGATACCAAACATCAAATACAAACACATCACAAGAAAAGCACAGACCAGTATTCCTCATGACAAAGATGCAAAAAATCACAATATATTAGTAAATCAAATCCAACAGTATGCAAGAGAACGTTATATACCTAGTAAATGAGATTTATCCTAAGTATATAAGGGCTCAACATCTGAACATCAATTAATATAATCCATCACATTAATAGGCTAAAAAAGAAAAGTCACATGATTATATGAATAGATGCAGAAAAGCATTTGACAAAAGAATTCTTTTAATGATAAAAAATAAAAATAAAGCCAGGCACTGCAGCAGACACCTATAGGCCTGGCTATTTGGGAGGCTAAGTGGAAAGATCACTGAAGCCAGAAGGCCAACCACAACAACATTAGTGAGATCCCATCTCGAAAAAAACTTAAAAACTCCCAGTAAAGTAGGACTAGAGGAGAATTTCTTCAACTTAATAAAATGTCTACAAAAAAACTCACGTTATACGTAATGAGGAGAGACTGCAAACTTTCTAATTAAAATCAAACATAGAAAGGGGGCAAACCTTCCACCATTCCTTTCACTACTGGAAAGTACTGGATAATGCTAGAATAGCACTGGAAATCCCAGCTAATACAGTAAGGACAAGAAACAAAATGTATAAAGAATGGGAAGGAAGAAATAAAACTATCTATAGTCACATATGACATAATCATTTATGCAGAAAATTCCAAAGAATCAACAAAATATCTTCAAAACCTAATCATAAAAGCAAGGTCACATGATGCAGGTTAACATGTGAAATTCTACTACTTTTCTATATACAAGCAATTAAAGGTTGAAAAGGAAGTCAAATTTGAAGTTAAAAATACAACATTTATATTTGCACTATGTTTTCACACATTTAACTATTAAAAAATATACATATATATGTATAGCATCTAGTTAGGCATAATGGAGGCTAAGGAGGATTGCTCTGAATTCAAGGCCAGCCCAAACTACGTAGAGCAAAGCCCTGACTCAAAAAAAAAAAAAAAGTGTGCCATCTACATGGGGTAAACTACAAAAGAAATAAATGCTGAGATATTCCACATTCATAGATAACAAGTCTCAATATTTCAAGATGTCAATTCTTCAATGCAATTCCAATCAAATCCCCAGCAAGTTATTTTTAAATGATTCTAAAGTTTATATAAAAAGGCTAACAATCCAGAATAGCCAACAAAATACTAAAGGGAAAGAACTAGAGAACAAAAATAAAATCCAAATTCAAGACTTACAAAGCTTGAACCAGGTGTGATGATACACTCCTGTAATTCCAGCATTCTAGCAGCATGAGGCAGGAGGATTTCAAATTCAAGTCTGGCCTGGCAATTTAGCAACTCAGTGATATTCTATCTCAAAATAAAAAATGGCTGGGCTATAACTCAGTGCAAAGGCCCTGAGGAACCCCAGTAGTGCCAGAAAGAAAGAGAAAACAAGAAAAAGAGAAAGAAAAAAAAAAGAAGAAATAGATCAAGGGACCAAAACGGAGAGTTCAAAATTAGGCCCATATAAATACAGTTAGCAGAGCTTTAAGTTTTTAACAAATGGTGCTAAAACTGAATATCCATGTGTTTAAAAAAAAAAAAAAGATGAAGGTTGTCTTTCACAAAAGTTAACTCAAATAGATCATACTCCTAAATTATAACACAAAACTATTAAACCTCCCAGAAGGTAACAAAAGAAAACCTAGATGATCTTGAGTATAGCAACGACTTTCTAGATATAATACCAATAGTATGATCCATGAAAGAAATAACTGACAAGCTTCATTAAAAAGTTCTACTCTGCAAAGAAAAATGAAATAAATGACAAGCTATAGATTGGAAGGAAATATTTGCAAAAGACAAATCTGTTAAGAGACTATTATACAAAATACAGAAAAACACTTAAACACATCAGTAAGAAAACAATTTTTTTAAATGGGCCAAAGAGCTTAACACACACCATACCAAAGATGATACACAAATGGTAAACAAGCATATGCAGCATGACTGAAAAATAGAATGAATGTTTAAATATTTAAAAATTCATTACAGTAAAAGACATATTACCATTAATCCTTGCTTCGAACACATGCCAGGTGTGGTGGTGCATACCTACAATCCCAGCATTGAGGAGGCTGAGGTAGGAAGTCAATGTAAGTTCAAGACCAGCCTGAACTACATTGTTAGACCTTATCTCAAAAAAAAAAAAGCCCCAAAACAATAAAAGGCAGTTCTAGAATTCTTTGCAAGTGTCCTTAGTTGCATTGTCGCAGCTGCCTTAATAAACTAAATCAATTCAAAGTGTTTTACCTTTCATAGTCATTTTGACTGAGGAAAAGCTAAAAATCCCACAGTGCCAGATCCAGCGAATAAGATGGATAAAAACACACTTTAATGTTTTTACAAGCCTACCTTTCTAATGGATGGCACTCAGCAACAGCACTCACTTTATTTTTGTTTGTTCTGACTATTTTTTAAGACTGAGTCTCATAATGTAGTTCAGGCTGGCCTGAACTTATCATGTAGCGCAGGCTGGCCTCAAACTAGCGGCAATCCTTCTGTCTCAGCCTCCTGAGTGCTGGGATTACAGGCATGTGCTACACATCTGGCTTTCACAGGATTTTTTTTTTTATCACACCTTGTAAAGACTTAGGAAAGATGACTCCCAGAATTCAAAAAGTATCAAGAATGATGGTTATCAAGTATATTCAAATTGTGTGTAAGTGTTCCAAGAGAGATTAATAACAATGTCTTTTACTGTATTTTTGCTTTAAACATTCACCATATATTTTGATCATACTGAAGAAAAATATAAGGTTCCACACATCATTGGCCATTAGAGAAATGCAAATTAAAACAACAATGAGCTGAGTGCACACCTGTAGGGGGTGTATGTGCACATCAGCACCAGAGGCAGGAGGATCTCTGAGTTTCAGGTCGGCCTACACAGTGAGTTCAAAACCAGCACAGACTAAATGATGAGACCCTATCTCAATAAATCAGTGAGTAAATCAATGAAATGCCATCACACCTCCAACAGAAGGGCCAAAATTCAAAACACTAACAACACTAAATGCTGATAAGAATGTGGGACAATAGGAAATTTTAATGCACTTCTACTGGGAATGAACATGATAATGCCACTTTGAGATACAGTGTGATAGCTGGGGATTTAGCTCAGCGGCATAAGCACTCGCCTGGCAAGCGCAAGGTTGTGAGCTCAATTCCTGGTACAAAAAAAAAAAAAATTAAAAAGAGATACAATGTAATAAATCTGTTTTTTGGTTTTTTGGTTTTTTTGTTTTAGTTTTTGAGACAGGGTCTTGCTGTGACTCACTGGTATTGAACTCATTATGTAGCCCAGGCTAGCCCCTGAACTCATGGTGATTAATTTTTCTGCCTCAGCCTTCTGAGTGCTGGGATTACAGGCACGCATCAAGCCACACCTGTTTATGAAAGGACTTTAAATTCATATTACCGAGTACTATAATCTGAATATGGATAATGCCCTCAAAAGGTTCAAGTGTTAAAGGCCTAGTCCTTCTGTGAACCTTTTGGGAGATGGAGTCTTATGGGAAGCCCTTAGCTTAGTGGTAGCAGATACTTGAATATGAGGCATTCATCTCTGAGTCCTGGCTGATAAGGTAATAAGCGGTTTGCCCTACCACATACCCACCATGAAGTGCTGCCCTCACCAAAAGCACAGAGAAATAGGGCCACTTGATTTGGAACATCCAGAAAAGCCAAAATAAACCATGTTCCTTTACAAGTTAACTGCTTTATATATTTCATTACAGTAACATGAATCTAATACACCGAGTCAAAGAAGCCAATTTGAAAAGGCTGCATGCTATATGACATTCTGAAAAGAAAAACTTACGCAGATACTAAAAAGATCAGTGCCTTCCAGGAGTTGGTATGCAGGAAGGTAACTACAAAGAGCACATATTTTTGTTATTATTTGTTTTGGGATTGTTTGTACTGGGACTGAATCTAGAGCCTTGATATAAACTATATATCTGACACTTTGTTGTTTTTTTTATTTCGAGAAGGGGGTCTTACTAACTCACTAAATTCCCAGATTAAGCTCAGTCTTGA
This sequence comes from Dolichotis patagonum, assembly GCA_004027295.1. Classification (NCBI taxonomy): domain Eukaryota; kingdom Metazoa; phylum Chordata; class Mammalia; order Rodentia; family Caviidae; genus Dolichotis; species Dolichotis patagonum. Next base: position 56,989 of record PVJX010005062.1, read on the forward strand.
GATCAGATTCTCCTGCCTCAGCCTTTTAGAGTGTTGGGACTATAGTCATGAGCCACCATTCCCAGCTAAAATCACAGGACATTTTTATAGTAGGAAAAATATTCTGTATCTTACAATGTTGGTACATCATTATATATTTGCTCAAACCCATAATATGTAACACCAAGAGTGAACCCCAATGTAAACAATGAACTCTGGTGTAGGTTTACGAACTGTAACAATGTACCATTCTGCATAGGTAAAAGAGAAGGTTATGCATATATGGAGACCAGGGTTAAATGAGACATCCCTGTGTACTTCTCTCAACTTTGCTGTGACCTGAAAAGTGCTCTTAAAAAGTAAAGACTTTAACTATACATACATACACATTATCCAACACACATTTAGCCAGGAAATCTTTCTAGCAAAGAGTTATTTTTAAAAAAAAGTTTTAAAGAGGGAAAGAAACACTACTCAAACTACTCATCAGCCTTTAGAACTTCATAGAACTTATTATTATTAGGACCATTCTGATACCTACCATATGACTTGTTATCTTATGGTTTTCTTCTTTGCCATGACTACCAAAGTTTATGTGAAATCAGAATATATGATTTTCCAAACAATTCCATTGCTTCTCTTCTACCTCAAAATGGTCACCCTTCTAAGAAATCAGAACTGGATCATATCTAATGCCAACAAATCCACTTTGTGCCAAGAATCAGAAGGAACAAATGGATGATTAACTGTTTTATACCTATTTTAGAGAATATATACTGGTCACACAAAGTGACTGGATCACCTATTCTGAGTAAATCTGAGCATAATCTGTTTCTGTCAATGTACACTCTTATTTTTTTGGTTTTTGGGGTTTTTTTTCCAGTACTGGGGATCGAACTCACAACCTCACGCTTGCCAGGCAGACACTTAAGCCACTGAGCTAAATCCCCAGCCCTAATGTACTCTTATGCTTAAGGCGAGTAACATGACTTTAGAAGGGATGAGGGAAAATTTCACTGGGTTTGTTCTTAAGCAAAGTTTACAAGGTTGAACAAAGGCTACACAGGAATAAATCAAACTTTATTATCAAGCTGGAGAAAGGAAAACAGTCTAGAGAAAAGAAATTTATGTAACTGTACCTAAGAGACATATATATGTTTATGGCTAGCTATAAAAACTCCATAATCATTTGCACATAAGGCTGAAATTCAAAACTGTTGCAAAAGATATTCAATGGTTCAATTCAAATTACATTCTTTTAATACTCTATATTATCTCATAATACAGTTTTCAAAAACATTACAGCATTAATGGAAAGAGAAAATACAATGCATCCATGATAAAAAAAATCCTTAATGAGCTCTCTTCTTTAAATCCACTGTTTTCACAAAAATGTCTTTACAGTTTTTTAAACACCTACCTCTTGTAGAACTGGAATAACAGGTGGCTTTCTCTGCTGCAGAAAGTACAGCACCATAAGAATATATGCATACGAAGATAAACTTCCCCTGGAAGCATCTCCAATATCACAACGCTTAAAAATAAATTAATTAATTAATGAAATGGTTGAAAATAAAACTTTAGCATATCAACTGCTATAAGGCACTGTTTTTTTAATGCACTGAAATGACCAATATCCAAAAGGCTGATAAACTGTTACAAAGGGCTTGAGAAAACAATCATTTTCATAAACCACAACAGAGAATATAATTTACTATAAAATCTTATGAAGAATATTTTGGTAATATCAAAATTACAAAGCATATTTCCTTTCACCTACCAATTATGTTCTAAGAGCTTGTCTTACAAAAATAACAAAAAATGTGTGGAAAGATTAAATAAGTTTTTACAGCAGTATGGTTATAACATTAGAACACCAGAAATTAGGTTTATCAGTGAAGCACAAGTTAAAAAAATACCAAGAACTATTCACACAAAAGAATTGTGTGCACCCATTTTAAAAAAAAGACCAAGTTCCCAGTGTAGTAATATGAAATAAATCACAAGATCTGCTCAGTGCAAACCAAACAGGCAAAGTATTGAACAATGTTTTCATTGTGTTTACATCCTAATAAAAAGGAGGTAAGACATATATGCATTTTTATACTATGATTTTTCTGAAAGAATACAAAGAAACTTTTAACATGGGTTGCCTCTAGTAAGAACTGATTGGCTAGAAGAAGGATAAGAACAGGAGAACTTTCCACTTTCTCTTTACACCTGTTGAATTCTGAACCACAAGAATACATTGGCTATTTAAAAGTACTTCAATTAAACACAAAAAAGAAAGCTCAGAGACTTACAGGGAGTAAGAAGTTAATTACATATGTATAACTAAAAGAATGATTTCTCTGATGTGAATCACTGGGTTTCACTACCAAACTTTCATGTAGTTATAGGAAAACCACTATGCTGGAGTTAACTCTATTGGGTGACTCTACAAAAGTAGCTATACCAAGTGTTAGATGTAGTATATAGCCACATTCTTTTCTAAACTTGTTTAAAAAGATGCACAGGAATGTCTTTTTAAAATATGCTTTCCTATTCAAAAATATGAGCTTCATGAAATGAAAACCTGACCAAGTAACTTCTCTACTAAAATTCTTCCACAATTTCATAAAATCATCCATTTCCCTAAAGTGGGCATTACATCAAACTAGCAAACAGAGATCTCTCATACGGTTTACACATTCAGCAAAGGAACAAGAAAACAATGTTATACATAACAAGTGTTTTAATAGAAGTATAACATTTTATTTATATTGTTCTGTTTTCTTGAGTAAAATGATAAACTTATCATTAAGCCCAAATATCAGATTTTCTAACTCAAAGGTTCTTGTTTAGGATATATGCCAACTCTGAACCATGCCTAGTTTGAAAAATCATAGTCCTAAGGAAATTTTTGTACTGAGAAACTGACCAGTGTACATGGGACTAGAACACATACAGGAAAAAGGCTAGCACCTTATCCTAATAGATATGAATTCAACCTAATAGTCTTTCTTCAAAAGCTCAAGTACAACTGCGGAGGATAAGCACGATCACTGGAGCCCAGAAGTTTAAGGCCAGCAACACAGCGAGACACTGTCTTTTAAGTAAATAAATAAGAGACAATATTTATCACAGGTCTAGTATTAATGTTTCACTTTAACAAAGCAGATCATTAACTTTTTATAAATACCTTAGCAAACACTTTCATAGTATATCCCAAGTACTGTACTCTAGGATCAATAGCTGCATAAGTAGCCAACATTCTGGTATTATGTTGAGCCTGCAAAACAATTACATATTTGAAAGCATTTCATATTTCTTACTTAATCCTTCAAGTCAAATAAAAACATATAATATATGCTAAACAGAACATATGTAAATTTAAGTTCTAAAACATTTATTAACAAGTCAAACAAAAACTAACTTTGAACTTGAAAGCAAAAAGCAGGTTCACTGGTAAAATATTTTTTCCTTATATTGTACTTCTATATTTGAAATTCTTAGACACACAAGTACTGTATAACCAATAAGCTGTAAACTTTAAAATGACAGTACAAGGCTGAGGCAGGAGGATCATTGTGAGTTTGAGAGCAGCCTGAGCTACAAAGTGAGCTCACAGCCATTCTGAACTGCAGAGTGAGACTTTGTTTTAAAAAGGTAAGATGCTAGTCAGGCATGGTGGCTATAATCCTAGCACTTGGGACACTGAGGCAGGAGGACTGCTATGAGTTGAGGTCACCTTGGGCTATACATAGTGAGTTCAAGGCCAATCTGAACTGCATAGTGAGATCTCTATCTCAAAAACACCAGGAAAGAAAAAGGAAAAAAAAGCTAGCCTATCTATACCTGGCCTAAAAAGAGAAACTTACCAATGTATTATATAAACTGATATCACCTTCTAATCCACTTCGCCTGTGTTCAAATTTTACGATAGGCACTTTGGCAGTAGTAATAGGCAAAATGTTTCTTAAACCTGATTTAAAAGCAAAAAAGAAGAAAAATTAGATTACATAATTTTCATAATGCTAAAAAGTATTTTGTTTTAAAGCTACAATTTAAAAATTTATACCTGGATGTCGTTTAAGAATTTTCGCCAAATTTTCTATTATTTCCTTACAATTTAACCTCTAAAAAAAAAACAAACAAACAATAAATTACAGTTCAACTCAATCTGGCTTGTGCAAATTCTACTCTACCATAGGCATTTAATACTGGTATTCAAAACTTCAAGCCATACTGTGCTATGTAAACTTGTTACTCAATGCAAGTGGTTCACAGACCCACGACATAACTATAATTTGGAAACTTAACAGAAATGCAAACTCTCAGCCCCTTCCTCGGATCATAATATGCATTTTCACAAGATCTCAGGCAATTTAAATGTATATTCAACTTTGAGAAGCACAAAAATAGGATAATATAGTTTTTAATATGTAAACAGCTAGAGAAGGGTTTGGTGAGGACAAAATACTACAATGATTAAGAACATAGGCTCTGACTTCAAGACAAACCTGAAATCAAATTTTGAACTAAATACTGAGCAGATATATGATTCTTAATCCTTTTTAGCATCACAATAATATTCTATAAAATCAAACTATGAGTTCCTGCCCTACAGTTACTGGAAGAATTACAGAAGACATGTTCATGAAGTATTCAGTAACCTTGGCATAAAATGAGTATTTAAAACGTATGAGCTATTTATTATTATTTTGATAAGGAAAAAAAATAATCTTCCTATTTACCAGGCCAACTATTTCCTTAAGGAAATTTTTATCTTTGCAATTCAAATGTTATTTTTTAAATAGCAGAAATATCAGAAATGGTATAATACTGCTAATCAAAACACAAGTAACACGCAGTATAAAGACATTATAATTGCATTGAGCTTAATATTAATCTCAACAGTTATCATAAAACCACTTTCACGATCCCCAACATGCTCATTTTAGCTACCAGAAAATGGCAGTCATTGTCTCTTTACCTAGGAATTTTAACAGAATCATTAGATACTAATCGATGTACCATAAAATGAACAAAAGATGTAATTTTTTTCTCTGATCCAACGATGCAATTATAATACATTCCTAAAAAAAAAAAATTCTACTGGCCCAGAAGCAAGGCTAGCAGATTGCTTGTAGCTGCTGGCTTCAAACAGGAGCCTAAAGAGATGGTCTGTTGGCCATTTCAGAACTTTGGAAATGGAATGGTCAACTCATCAGAAAGAAATAGCAGGTGAGTATGGCAGACTTTAGGGGGCCTGCAGGGGAAAGACCCTGGCGCCTCGGGACCTGCACTGTGCAGTTGACTCGGGTTGCTGGGAGAACAAGGAGTTCCTCCCCTCTCTGGGGGATGGCTGAGAGTGTGGCAGACTTTCAGAGGCCTGAAGGGGAGAGACCCTGGCATGTCGGGGCCTGCACCATGCGGTTGACTTGGGGTGCCGGGAGAACAAGGAACTCCTCCCCTCTGGGGGGCAGCTGTGATCCTGCCTGCATGTAGGCTGAGAATCAGACATCTCATGTCATCCCGTCCCCCGCCCTGTGTCCCCCCCCTCCCCCTCCCCCCCGCTTGGCAAGTGGGAACCGGTGAACTGCACATCTTTGTGAGAAGATTGCCTATGTTATTTAGTATGAGCTTCCCATATGCAAAGATAAGGACAACCATTTGGAAGAAAACAAGAGACAATATGACAGATAGTGAAGATCTCTGGTTGTCTAGCTTTGAAATTTATGCTTTCTTATGTCCCGTTCTGTTCTGATTCGTTGTGTTTGATTTTGCCCCCTTTTAAAATAAAATAAAAAGAAAAAAAATTCTAAAGTTTCAATAATGGCTCATATAGAATAAAACACTTTATTCTTTTTCATTGTTTTAACTTTCCACTGTGAATGGCACAGATTATATGTAATAAAAATGCTTAGTAATTAGAAGTCTGATTATAAAATTTTACATAGACAATAACTGTAGCTTCAATGTGGGTAAAAACTATTTACTAGTCCCTCAATTCTTGCTCTTCATAATGGAGGGCAGTCTCTTTGAAAGTAGATGTCAATTAAGGAAAACAAAACATTTACAAAAATAAGTAAACATCAAATCTCTCAGATAACTGCATAGTGTTCAAAATAAAGACTATACTGAGTGATGCTAGATCAGATACAGATAGAAAAATAGACAAGCTTAAGAAAATCATGGAAGCTATGAATGCTTAGCATAACAAAGAAAAGGAATCCATAAGGCATATTCAAGCAGATATCCAGGGAAATTAAAATTCCATTAAAACTATTTGAAACATTAAGCCAATGTAAGGACAGGACATCTCAGATATAGAAGACAGGCTTGTAACTAGAAATCATGAAAAAAAGATTTCTCAAAAATAGCAAAAGACCATGAGAAATCAATCTAGCAGCTCTAGATGAGACAAAGAAGAATAATGTAAGATTGATTGCAGTCAATGAAAAAGCAGGAGATACCACAAATTATATAAAAAAGCTGTTCACAAATGGCAAAGCAGAAACTTCCCTAGTAGAGAAAAAGAATTTGACATGCAGATAAATGAAGCATATAGCACTCCAGTTAGCCACCATCCAAAAAAAGAAACAAAAACAAAAACATCTACAGCCAGGCATAGCAGAGTCAAGATTCCAGAAATTCAACACAAGAATAGAATCATAAAAGCTGTTAGGAAAATAAAATGAATCACCTATGGAGGAAAGTCCTTCAGAATCACAGTTGACTTCTCAACACAAACTCTCAAGTCAAGGAGAGCTTGGAGTAAAGTATTTCAAGTTCTAAAGGAAAACAACATTCAACCCAGACCGATATATCTGCAAAACTATCTTTCAAAATTGATGGAGAAATAAAATACTTCCATGACAAAGAATATATGTGGGGGCTTGGGATTTAGCTCAGCGGCATAAGCTCCTGCCTTGTAAGCGCACAGTTGTCAGTTTGAGCCCCAGTACCAAAAAAAAAAAAAAAACCTGTGGTAATTCATGACCACCAAACCAGCACTCCAAAATATTCTGAAAGACATTCTAGAAAGATATAACAAAGACTACAACTTCCTGAACCCCAACAGAAGGAACTCACCAGGCAAGGCAAACAATTTAACAAGAAAAGGGGGAAAAAAAAAGGGAAGCCAACACAAGGAAAATACTGTGGTGAGGATAATTCAATACATATCAGTTATAACCATTGAAGTTAATGGTCCCAATTTACAAATCAAAAGACACACACTGGTAGAATAGATCAAGAAGCAAGCTCCAACAATATGCTGCATACAAGAAAAACATTTAATTCAAACAGAAATTCACAGCCTGAAAGTCAAAGGATGGAAAACAATATTTCATGGGATAGAGACCCAGAAAAAACGAGTAGGTATTCTATTTGTAGACAAAGTAGATTTCAAGCCAAATTGGATTACAAGAGATAAGAAGGTCACTACATCCTCAAAAAGGGAACAATCCAAGAGGAAGAGATAACAATCATAAATATATATGCAACAAATCCCAGTGCACCAAACTATATAAAAAAGTGACTAACAGACATGAAAAATCAAATAAGCCCTAACACAATTATATTGGGAGATCTCAATACCCCACTTTCACAGAAAAACAGATCAACTAGACAAAAAAAAAATCAATAATGAACTTTAGAACTAAATCAAATTTTTGAACAAATGGACTTAGTAGACGTCTATAGAGTACTCCATCCCACAACATCAGAATACACATTCTTCTCAGCTGCATATGGGTCATTCTCCAAAATACACCATACACTAACTCACAGAACATGCTTAAGTAAATGCAAAGGAACTGAAAATATCCCTTACATACTATCAAACCATAGTGCAATGAAATAGGAAATCCACAGCAAATGAAAGCACAAAAACTTCACTAACACATGGAAATTAAATAGCACCCTCCCAAATGGGTCACTGATGAAATTAAAAAAGAAACTAGACAGTTTTTACAGTTGAATGATAACAACAATACACCATATCAGAACTTATAGGATACAATGAAAGCAGTCTGAGTGGGAAATTCATAGCAGTAAATACCCATGTCAGGAAAACGGAGCAAGCACATACAAACAACATAATGGTAAACCTCAAACTTCTGGAAAAAGAAAAGTAGGCTAAGCCAAAAGATCATATGAGGAAGGAAACTATGAAGATCACAGCAGAAATTAACACACTGGAGACTAAAAAAACAACACAAAGAATCAATGAATCAAAGAGATGGTTCTTTGAAAGACTGAATAAATTGACAAACCCTTAGCCAACCTTATCAAACGAAAGAAAAGACTCAAATCCGTGCAATTAGGAATGAAAAGGGGGAAAATCACAACAGACCCTGCAGAAATCCAGAAAATCATCTATACCTACTTTGAAAACTTATATTCTAATAAGATGGAAAACACAGAAGAAATGGAAAGATTCCTAGATACACATGAATTACAAAAACTGAATCAAGAAGATATAAAAATTCTAAATAAATCAGCATGAAATTGAAGATGCAATTAAAAACCTACCATCAGAGAAAAAAGCCCAGGCCCTGATGGATTCACTGCTGAATTCTACAAGAAATTTAAGGAAGGCCTAACACCACTACTTTTCAAACTGTTTAATGAAACTAAAAAGGAAGCAATACTTCCCAAATTCATTCCTGGAAGCAGGTATTACCTTAATACCAAAATGAGAGAAGGACCCAACTAAGAAAGAGCATTATAGGCCAATTTCCCTAATGAACACTGGATGCAAAATTCCTCAGTAAGATACTGGCAAACAGATTGCTGGAAGTCGTCAAGAAAGTAATACACCATAATCAAGTGGGATTCATCCCTGGGATGCAGCAATGGTTCAACATATGTAAATCCATAAATGTAATACACCATATTAACAGAGCCAAGGACAAAAATGATCATCACAATAGATGCAGAAAAGGTTTCTTACAAAGCCGAGCACCCATTCATGATAAAACCCTACAGAAAATTGGAATAGATGATCTTTATCTCAACCTGATAAAAGCCATTTATGACAAACCAACAGCCAACATCATACTAAATGAACAAAAACTGAAAGCTTTCCCTCTAAAATCAAGAACAAGACAAGGATGTCCACTGTCTCCACTCTTATTCAACATAGTCCTGGAAACTTTAGCCAGATCAATTAGGCAAGGGAAAGAAATAAAAGGAATAAAGATAAGAAACGAAAAAGTCAAACTATCATTATTTGCAGATGACATGACACTCTACATAGAAAACCCCAAAAACTCCACCAAGAGATTACTGGATTTAATAAGCAAATTCAGTAACATAGCGGGATACAAAATTGACACTCAAAAATCAATAGCATTCCTGTACATGAATGACAAACTCACTGAGAGAGCAATCAGAGAAACAACATGTTTTACAGTAGCACCCAAAAAAATGAAATATCTAGGAATCAGTCTAACAAAGGATGTAAAAGAACTCTACATTGAAAACTACAGTACTCTGAAAAAAGTAAATTGAAGAGGATATTAGAAAATGGAGAAAGCTGGGCATGGTGGCACACACTTGTAACTCCAGCACTTGGGAGGCTGAGGCAAGAGAATTGCAACACGTTCAAAAACAGCCTGAGTTACAAAAGTGAGCTCAAAGCCAGCCTAAACTGCATACTGAGACACTGCCTCAAAAAGATGAAAGACAGACAGACAGACAGACAGAAAGAAAAAAGAAAGAAAGAAAAAAGAAAAGAGAGGAAAGAGGAAAGAGAGGAAAGAGAGGAAAGAAAGGAAAGAAAGGAAGGAAAAGGAAGGAAAGGAAGGAAGAAAACATACAGATATCCTGTGCTATTGTATAGAAGAACCAATACAGGGAAAATGACCATACTTCCTAAACTGTTATACAGATTCAATGCAATCCCCACCAAAATTTCAATAGCATATCTCACAGAATTAAGAGAAAACAATCCTAAAATTCATCTGGAACCACAAGAGATCTAGAACAGCAAAGGTAATCCTTGGCAACAATGACAAGACAAGGGGCATTACAATCTCTGACTTGAAATTATGCTATAGAGCTACTGTGATAAAAACAGTATGGTACTAGCAAAAAAAAAAAACAGACCTGAAGATAAATGGAACTGATTAGAAGCTACAGAAACAACACCAGACACATTATCTTTAACAAAGGTGTTAGACACATTTACTAGAAGACAGCCCCTTTAATAAATGGTACTGGAAAAATTGGCTTTTAGCATGCCAAAGATTAAAACTGGACCCATATCTTTCACCATGTACTAAGCTAAAATTGGAATGGGTCAAAGATCTTAATATTAAAACAAAAACATAAAATTTGCTGGAAGACACAATAAGTAAAACTCTTGAAGACATTGGTGTAGGCAAAGACTTTACAAACAAAACCAGAGTGCACAGGAACTCTCACAAAGAATCAATGCCTGGGATCTTGTGTTATTAAAAAGCTTTTATGCAGCAAGAGAAACCACCAACAGAGTAAAGAGACCACCCACAACGTGGGAGAAAATATTTGCCAGCTGTGTCTCAGACAGAGGATTACTATTGAGAACATACAAAGAACTCAAAAAATCAGTCCTCCTAGATTTAAAGATCCAATCCAAAAATGGGCATCTGAGATGAACACACACTTCTCAAATGAAGAAATACAAACGGTAAATAAATATGTGAAAAACTGTTCAATATCACTGGTCATTCGAGAGCTGCAAATTGAAACAACACTCAGATTCCACTCACACCAGAAAGAACAGCTATTATCAAGAAATCAAGCAATAACAAATGCTGGAGGGGCTATGGGGAAAAAGAAACCTTTCTCCACTGATGGTGAGAGTGTAGACTGGTACAACCACTGTGGAAACCAGTGTGGAGATTCCTCAAAAACCCAGAGGTCCCATTCCACCCAGCTATTTCATTTCTGGGTATCTTTCCTAAAGAATTAAAAACATCATACCACAGCGCTGTAAGTGCAACCCTGTTTATAGCAGCACAATTTGTAATAGCTAGATCTTGGAAATAATCTAAATGCTCACTGACTGAGGAGTGGATAAAAAAGATGTGGTATTTTTATACAATGGAATTTTGTTCAGCTATAAAAAAGAATAAACAAAAGCGTTTAATAGGTAAATGGATGCAACTTGAGACCATGCTCAGGAATGAGATAACATACATATGCCTAAACATCATAGTGTGAGAAACTGAAAAAAACAATGTATGTATATGTATATATATATATATATGCATATATGTAATGTATGTATATAAAAAATAGTTAAGATAGTTATACTACTAATTTCTCTGAGTTCACTGAAGAGAAAACTTTGTGCTGGTATTAGACAATTCAGTGCAGATGTGAATGATTTGGGGATGACAATGGACAATGCACAATGTACGTACCATTGCTGCCCCCAATGGGGGCAATGACTGATGTGCTTTGAAATTTTCAGTTTTAGTTTTTTTGGTACCAGGGAGCAAACTCACAACCTCGTACTTGCCAGGCAAGCCTTTACATTGCTGAGCTAAGCCCCTGGCCCTGTTTTTTTTTTCCTTTTTATTCCTTGAAATAAAATGAATTTGGAAAAAATAATATTAAAAAGTTTTATAAAATTTTTAAAAAAGCTCTTTTGGGGGGGGTACCGGGGATTGAACCAATGACCATGTGCTTGCAAGGCAGGTGCTTATGCCTCTGAGCTAAATCCCCAGCCCCCCCAAAAAAACTTTTTAAAAATCTACTCTTTACAGTCCAAAATAAGTTTCTGAGGCATCATTACCATCTTTAGAGCTAAGGATTTAAAGACATTTTTCGAAAAGTATTTCAGAAACAATACTGTTCTACTGAATTATTTTACAGTGTAACAGAGGCTATATATGCATGTATATATATGTATGTGTATATATATATATATACATACATATATATACACTTCTACAGAGGTCAAAAGCATTGCCTTGCCCTGATCTTGCAAGTAGTCTCAGATTTTGAAACATAAATACTAATAGCTATCCTGGTAAAGAACATCTAAGGACCACTTTTCTTTTCTACTTGCTGCTATGAAGGCCTGAGACACCTATTTCCACCCAATTAGTTCCCTTCTTCAATGAAACCGGGACAATCTCATTCTCACTACCAAGGCCTGGCACACAAAAAAAGGAAAGGCTAAGGACCCACTTTCACTGCTGAGAATGCATTAGGGGAAGGCCTCCTGGCATTTCAAGGTGGAATTCAGAAAACTTCCAATTTCAAATGGTACTGGTTTACTAATTCCAAAACCAAATAAATAGCCTTACAGCAGCCACTCTCCAGAACCAACGAGCTCTAGCTATCCTTAGAGCAAAAGAGGGAGATAGCTGTGCTATGATGGGAGAAGAATGTTGTTTCTTTATAAATGAGTCAAGAATCATCATGGACAAAGTAAAATGTGTGTACAACTACCTAGACAAAAAGCGTCACAAGCTAGGCTATAGATAGTCTTCTTCCTCAACATGGTCCTGGTGGAGTGACACATTCGGATCATGGGAACCCTTCCTTCTACCTCTCTTGGTTCCTTTAATTAAGATAATAACCTGCTTCCTCATAGCACCTTATCTTTTTAAACTTTTTTCAAGATTTCTCCAAACTAGGATGTGAGCATTCACTAACAATGAACTCCTTGTCCTGGCTGAAACACCTGGTACCAGTTTCTACATGGGCATTAACTGTCATACCACCAACCCTCCCAATCCCCAACTTGACACCCTTTTTCAGCAGGAATCAGTCTAAGAATGTCATCACCCTTTCCTAACAACAAAAAGATGAGAACGAAAGGTTTCTGCCTTAGTATAAATCACAGAATATCATGGTGGTGGTCTAACATGGCAGATGGCCAAAGAGAAAATGACACTTTCCCTGATGACCACTTCTTCTTCCTTCGCCCTCAGCCCTGATTACAACTTCCTCTTTCCTTTCCAGTGCATGTGAAAGAAAATTCCCCAGTTCCTCACACGTCATCAAGGCTCTCCCCAAATTCCACTTCTGACCAGAGGTCATATAACCTTCTCCCGGTTCCCTTCAGGCCAGAGGAGAAACCCAGCCCCACAAGGTGTGCACTCCTCTCTCCATGTCCTCAATAAAGCCCTCTTTTTCTTTAAAGAACAAAAAAGGAAGTGGTTAAACAGTGCTATTAATACTATATTTCTGCTACCCTATGGATTAAGAAAAATTACAGTGAGAGTCACAGAGTATAAATCCAGGCTCCAACACTAGCTGTATGAACTTGGGCAAGTTTATCTCTGAAAGCCTCAGTTTCCTTATCTAAAAATGGGGGACATATTACCTACCTCAAAAGTGGATTGAAGAATGAAATGAGATAATGTATGTATAACTATATACAGGAAACTCAATAAATGTTAGTTCAGGTGTCCCCCAACCATGTTTCTAAAACGCATGCATTTTCTCCCCCTTTGGTTTTTTTGTTGTTGTTTTTTATTTTTATTTTATTTTTTTTTTTGGAAACAGGGTCTTTCTCTATAACTTAGGTTAGCTGTGAACTCACTAATGTAGCCCAGGCTGGCCTCGAACTCACAGCAACCCTCCTGCCTCAGCCTCCCCAAGTGCTAGGATATAGCCATGCACCACCCACCACAACTGGCTAAACTCATCCATTTATAACATTCCTTCTATTTAAAGGAAAAAAAAAGTGATTGCCCCATAATTACATTTTACTTTTTGAACACAACCTACTTAACAAATAAATTAGATGACTACCTGTAGTTTTGTATTTACAGGGATAAAAAGACATCACCAAACAGAAGACATATGGGAAAAGAGATTTAGCAAGACCAATATTCACTAACAAAACTGAAGCACTAGCTTCTCATTGGTTTCAATGAAAACTTTCAACATTAAGGCATTTTATTTTTTTCCCAAAATTCATTATAAAGTACTTGTGATCTTGTAGAGAGGAGAAGTGCCCAACTGGCTGAGATACAGCTGAGATCAGATTGTTTACCTGAGCATATACTAAAGGATAATGGAAGGCAGGTGAATCTTGTGTTAATTAGTTGTACCCATGTTTGGGTGAAGACAGATTAGCCAGATGCTTACAGTGCCTCTGCCTACTAGAGGCAAGAGCCCCCTGGCTACCCACATGCTAAACTGACTCTGTGTCTGTCACCCTTGTTCACTCCTGCATGAGGAGGCCAAACTAGCAACACTAGTTCTCTACAAGCAGTGCCTGGGTAGAGAAAGACCACAGTGAGCTGGTATCTCAAGAGTGGCAACTGGGACAGGAACCTGGGACTGGCATAGGACTGGTTTGCTACATGACCTGGCTTTTGTATTATAAAACCACTGAAACATAAGCTTATTTAAGACTTGAATATCTTCTTAATCAATAGCATTAATGCTTTTACATTTCAAACAGTAATACTTCTAACATATTTAGAACAACAAAGAATATTTCATCAATATTACATAGAAAAAATAAAAATAGATTCATCATTAGAAAAAAATAAACTTCCACATTCCTTCCAAACACTAACACTTACCTCTGCATTTTCATGGCCTTCCAGGGTCATACATATATCCAGATCACTATCACGAAACCCAAATCCATTCTTAGAAGAGCCAAATAAGCACAACCTTGCTTTCTCTAAGCAAAGAAAAAAAAAATCAAAACAAAATTAGCAGGGAAAGGAGTCTTATAATATATACCATATACTAAAACAAGGTAATCTTGTCCATTTCTATCTATATCTTAAATAACCTACCCCTGAAAGATATGCTGAGAAATTCCAGAAAATCCACCTGAAGTCCAGTTCAAGTTCCCACATCCGTTAACTTCAACATATTTAAACTAAAATATAAATTTCACCACAAACCTACCATCATACCTATAATTCCTATTTCTCGGCAAATAGTGTCATTGTTTATCCAGTTGCTCAGGTCAGAAATAGATGTGAGATTCTTAACATTTCTGTATCAGTCTTCACATCCAATCGCTGAGACCGTTAGCTTCTTCCAACAACTATAAATCCATCTATTTTCCTTCATTCTCAACACTACTGCCCATAGTTTATTATCAACATTTGAAAATCCACCTTTTAAAAATAAACTAGTCTGGCACTTGACATTTCCTGTGTTTCATCTCTGCATAAAAACCAGTTATGAGGGTTTGGAGTCCCTAAAATTCACACAGTAAATATTGCTTGATGAATGTCTTAAAAAAATAAACTAAAGAAAATAAACTAGTCCCCTGAAATCCAATACTTGGAAGGCTGAGGCAAGAGGAGCACTGCAAGTTCAAGGCCATCCCTGGCTATACAGTAAGTTCAAGCCCATCTTGAATTACATAGTGAGATCCTGTCTCAAAAAAACCCTAAATAAATAAACTAGTCCCAAAAAAGAAAAAAGAAAAGAAGCTAGTCCTTTTTGGGCATAATTCAAGTAGTTTTATAAATATCATCCTAGTGGGCTGGGGATTTAGCTCAGTGGCATAAGCACCTGCCTTACAAGCGCGCAGTCTTAAGTTCGATCCCTAGTGCAAAAAAAAAAATCATCCTAGAATATAGGACTAACAAATTTTCCTCCAAAAGTGACTAATCCACTACCTATAAATTATGATAGTTACTCCTGACACTTAGAGAAGTTTTACCTCTGTTGGGTTTGGTTGTTTGGTTTTGTTTTTAAATCGGGTATCAAACTCGTGACCTCCGCTTATGCCACTGAGCTAAATCCCCAGCCCCATGGATTTGGTTTTTCAGAGACAGGGTCTCACTAGATAGTTCAGGCTAACCTTGTACTCGGTAGGTAGCCCAGGTGGCCTCAAATTCCTGGAATTTGAGAAATGTTGTGATAATTCATCTAGAATTTTTTAAAAAGAAAAGAATTTTAAAATGTCTTTAATTTGTTACCATAAAATTTATATTACAACTTCTCTGTCATTTGTTCGTTGACTTTTAAAACCATAAATATTACTGAAGATGGGACAGGGGAACAGCAAAAAGATAATTTTTAAAGATCTAAATACATTTTACTTAAGTGTTTTCCCTATGTAATCCCCCTGCCTTAGCCTCCTGATTGTTGGGATTATAGATGAGCGCAACACTCAGTTAATATTTAGAGTTCAGTAATAGCTAATAGTTAAAACAAGTTGTAGTATAAGTATACTACACATTCAGAAAACAATTTTAAAAGTAATCCTCCCAACTAATTCTGACTCCTTATTTAAAATTTCAATGACAGGCCAGGGATTTAGCTCAGTGACGTGAGCGCCTGCCTGGCAAGCGCTGGTACCAAAAAATAACATAACATAACATAACATAACATAACATAACATAACATTTCAGTGACAACTGAGAGGCATAACAGAAGCTATGATAATCAGCAAACAAAAATGTGAGCTAAGGGTACTTAGATTTGGCCAATACTTTATACCTTAACAAATGTAACTTAACCCGGCAAGCCCAAGGTGGAGTTCAATTCTCAGAACCAAGAAAAAAAAAACCAAAAACGGAAAACAAAATAAAACAAAAAGTCAACCAGAAAAAAAATGTAATTTAAAAACAGATTTTTACAAGCAGGTGTGGTGGTACACAACTATAATGCCAGCACTTGGGAGGCAGAAGCAGGAGGAGGACTGCTATCGGTTCAAGGCCAGTCTGACCAATATAGCAAGTTCAAGGCCAATCTGACCTACATAGCAAGACCCTGTTTCAAAAAAGAATCTTACAGCATATAACAATGTTTACAAGTATAAATTAATTCTATTTATAAATTTATCCTTTTCTAAAATATTTGACCGCAAAAACTTCTTGCTTTATTATTTGTAACACTGGGGACTGAACTCAGGACTTCATTTTAATGCTACTTTAAAAGACACTTACCAGGGTCGGGTGTACAGCTCAGTAGCACAGTGCCTACCTGGCATGCGAGAAGCCCTGAGTTCAATTTCTGGTACCCAAAAAAGAATAAGAGGGCCAGGGGATTTAGCTCAGTGGCTTAAGCACCTGCCTAGCAAGTGCGAGGTCACGACAATCCCCGGTACCAAAAAAAAAAAACAAAGACTTATTATAACAACCTACCACCTCTCTTATCTCCCATACCTTAAGAGAATTTATATTTGCTGATTTACTTCTTACTGTCTCCCCCTCTGAAATATATGCTTTATGAAAGCAGGCGCCATATCTGTTAGCAAGGTATTCCCACAATACCTAACATATACCATTCAATAAACATTTTATAAATAAATGAATGAAACTCAAGATTACATGACTATAGGAACAAATGCAATCAAATTTTAACATATGCCATACCATCATATTCTTTTTGAATAAACTTTTCCAAGCCAATTAAAATTTGCTCCCTGTTGTATTGTTCAGAGAAAGGTGGTGATAATTCATCTAGAATTTTTAAAAAAGAAAAAAAAGAAAAGAATTTTAAAATGTCTTCAATTTGTTACCATAAAATTCTAAATTACAACTTCTCCATTATTGGTTCATTGACTTTTAAAACCATAAATATTACTGAAAATGGGGCAGGGGAATAGCAAAAAGATAATTTTTAAAGATCTAAATACATTTTACTCAATTGTTTTCCCTATATAACATCCACATTTATTTTCAAAATATTTAACTGTTTTCTTGAGACATTCCACTCTCATATCCAAGCCATTTTTCCCTCTGGCTAACAGAAGTCACAGTTTAGGCAGCAGGTCCATTCACATTCTTTTAAATGCTCAGTCAAGATCCATTATCTTCCAGATAAAACCATTCTGCCTAGCCACTTCCTGAATGATCTGTCTTTGATTCAACTTCATTAGTGCTCAAACTGCTTGCCACCAACTAACATCGATTTTATACTGGGCTTTCAGTTTTCTAGTTATTTCATTTATATACATTTTATTTTTTCAGTAAGACCACACAATCCTTAAGAACAGTCTTTTTACATCACTTCCAAAAGTTACCACAGTAGCAGGAACAACTGCACTAACTTACTAAGAATTTGCAAATATAGTACGGGGGGAATTTGAAAAGATGAAATACAGGTAATTTTTTTAAGACAGTGAAACTATTCTACAGAATACTCTAATGGTGACTACACGACAATGCCAGCTATGGTTGCAGTTAAGTGTGTTCCAAATTCCATGTGTTAAAGATCTGGTGCTCAAATTCCCAGTGATTCTCCTGCCTCAGCTTCTTAAATGCTGAAATTCCAACAGTGCACCACATCTGGCCATAACTTTTAAGAGGCAGGGCCTAGGAGGGATCTTTCAGTCATTGAGGGTATGCCTGTGAAGGAAATATTGAGATCCTATCCCCTTCCTGTTCCTCTCTTGCACATAGCACTTTTGAGGCAAATGATTTTGCTATGTCATATGCTTCCACCATGGTGTGCCACAGACCCTAACAGGTCAACTGATCCTGGAATGAAACCAAAATAAACTTCCTCTTTACAAACAGACTTCTCTGCCATATATTACCGGTTAAAAGACAGCTAACTAACACAATGCACCTGCTTCTATATCTAGACCTTTATAGCCCAAATGAGTCTTGATTTATGCAAATTCTACAAAATCATCTAGTTCAGAGATCTCAGGAGAATTCAGACTGAAGAAAGAATCTAACTATTATAAACATAAAAAACAACTTCACTCCAGAGCATGGGGGAAAGGTGCTAACTTAAGTAACTGAGTGAAATCTGTTAGACTAAGGACAAAAGGAACTATATATACAAAGCACTTAATTCTAATGGATGAAATTTTGTTTCCTACAGCTTAATAGTTCTGATGTTGCTACATAAGTGTACTAAAATTGAGCAATCAAATAAACAGGTGATCGATGGTAGAACTGTTTTTCTCTGTTGGAATGGGAGTTTTCAGGTAAACAAAAAGAGGCTAGAATGAGCCTCTTTATAGTAATGGATCATGACCAAAGCTAGAATAATTCAAGCAGCAAGATGAAGATTATATCCTACAGTATAAAATATGTGAGTCCACAATGAGACAAATGACAGAGTAAAAATAAATACAATGAATCGTACTTTAATAAAGCTTATCATTCTACTCCAAAGTATTTACCCAAGAACACAGAAGGATATGTCCATACCCAAACCCATACACAAATGTACATGACAGATTTTTAATAACAAAATTTAGAAACAAGCCAAATATTCATCAGTAGGTGATTAGGTAAGTTATACCATAGCCATACTATGAAACAATAGTAAACAATAAAAAGCAATCAAACACTGATACATGTAACAACATGGATGATTTTTAAAAAGATCAACCTCAAAATAATGCTGAGTTAAAGAAATCAGATACCCCTCACCCCAGCCTCCAAAAAAGTATATTCTATATAATTCCATTTATGCAGATATCTAGACAATGCAAACTATATTGACAGAAGTGGATGACTGCCTAGCAGGAGGCAGGCATGAGGGAAGAACAGGAGTGAGGAATTGCAATGGAACAGTATGTATACTGACATCAGAAATATTTTCTTATCTGAACATAGTAATTTATAAATTCTGTTGAGTAAAAATGTATTCCAGGCACTCCATAAATGTTTGCGTAATGAATACAGGACTTACTCCAATTTATAGCCATCTTTCTACACTGTTCATTTGTTTTTGGTACCAGGAATCAAACTCAGTACCTGTGCTTGCCAGCAGGCACTTTTGCAGCTAAGCTATAGCCCCAGCATATGTTGCTTTTCTTATACCATACCAAACCAAAGCCAATTATTCTCCCAAACTAAGCACTCTACACTTTCACCCATGATCTTCTATATCTAAAAATGCAGTGCAAAGTCCATCTAAAAATGCGTCATTAATCCCAAATCCTCTGATCTGTTAAGTTTGAACTACATTTTCTTTATCATGACTATGGCATATACCATTCCACTTTCAATTATGGCAATTAACATACAATGTGTTGTATAACCTCCGCTAGGGTAGCGCTGTCCAACAACACTCAATGACAGAAACAGTCTCTAAAGTGTCCAATACAGAATACAGTAGCTATTACCCACCTGTCAGTACTAAGTGCTTGAACTAGGTCTAATATAACTAAGGATCACACTTTTTAATTTTATTTAAATTGACTAAATAGAATAGCTATGCTATAGCGACCATATCAGAAAGCTCAAATGCATAATTTAAGTTCCCTTAAAAACAGTAAGTATGAATTCATCTGTATTCCCATTGGCATTTACCATAATACCCTGAACAAAATGGGTGGTTTGTGATCAATCTCTATTCAAAAACTCTACCAAAACAAAGTGAGCAAATTATTTTCAAATTAGGAAATGAATAAACATTCAGTATTTAAGAACACAGTGCCAGTAGTTTATGGTAATAAAACACTTACCAAAACATCTTTTACATACTAAATCAAGTATTTCCCGAAATCGGTTTGTCATTGGTGGTAGAGGTTTTAGATCAATTTTCCGGAAATCCTCAGGGCAATCATTTTTTGAATGACCATCCTTTTTGCAGATGCTGCATACTATTGTTGGCGGCTATACAAAGGTTAAAATAAAAATCTAATCATCTAACACATTTTTGATCCATTTCATCATTTAGAAAGCAGATCTAAAAAGAACCTTTTATGTAACTCGGTTTTTATAATCTGTGTTTTCCAGAGATAAAAAATATTAATGAAATAAAACAGCTATTAAAACAACTGGCTTTTTGCAGTATTAGAGATTTTCTATAAATGTAAAGAGTTAAAAGTTAAAATTATTCTGTTTTTTGGTTTGATTTGCTTTGGTTTTTTGAGACAGGTCCTTGCTTTGCAATGCAGGCCAGCCTTGAACTTTCTATGTAATTCTGGCTGGCCTTGAACTCATAGCAATTCTAACTCATCCTCCTCTCCAGAGTGCTGAGATTATGGGCATATACACCACACCCAGCTAGATACTTTTATAAATACCAATCACATTTAAATAAAATATTTCTTTAAAAAACAATGCTTAGGTTAAAAATTTTAAGGCTTGTCAATCACTACTGCTAAAACAACAGCTCTGAAAGGCTGTCCAGTTTTTTTGAGTTTTGTTTTTTAATATCCTACTGGTTGACATATAACTTTTTTTTTCATTCTGGATGCTGGTAATGATATTTCAGTTAAATGCACTACACCTAAAACAATGTAACTTAGCTAAATATCCAATGTAACTTAGCTAAATATCCAATGTAACTTAGCTAAATATCCAATGTAACTTAGTAAGTGCTGGGGAATCAAACCCAAGGACTATATCTCCAGCCCTTTTTTTATTTTGAGAGGTCTCCCTACATTGCCCAGGCAGGATTCAAACTTGGAATCTTCCTGCCTTGAGACTGCCTTACTGCTGGAATTACAGACACGTACCACCCTGCCCAGATAAATCTTATTAACAAAGCAGTCACTGCTTAGTTTCTGTTCATTAGGGTATTTTCCACAATGTAGAGACTTAAAATTTGAACTACACCACTTTACAAGCAGAAAAGTTAGGATTCTTATTCATAACAGATTATTATATGAAATCCAAACAAGCTTCCATGGCAGAATCTGATTCTTTTGGTTTGTTTATTCCTAATCTTGTTTGTTCTCAACTACTTTTAGACTATTTATACTCTCTTTCATCCTTCTAAAAAAAAGCCTTAAAATAGGACACTATTAAAATTTAAAACTTTGTATTTTTTACAATAGAAATACATTTACACACATACATACAAGCCTTAAAATACATGCTGCTTTCACTAAATTGATTTTCATAAAACGTTGAATGACTCCTTTCATGTATGAGAAAGTAAAGGAAACCAGGTAGTAAGGCGCTAAAAACTTTTGGTATACACTATTTAAAAGACAACTATAGGAAAAATTCAAAAAGTAAAACACAAATATCCATCAAAATATTCTAAATCAACAGTCACCATAACTAAAGCTATCTTTGCACTTCTAAATCTGAAAACTATAAAGACATAGTCAAAGTAACCAAAAAACTTACATATAGTTTACAAAATGTATCCTACCTTGCCAGAGGTTAAAATAAACTTATCAAACACATAATATAATTCCTGGGATGGTAGATTATCATCATCATTAAGGTCAGAAGCAACTTCCGTAGCTTTACACTTGCAAGAGGTAGCAGATGTGTCGATGCACATAATCTGGTGTGAATTCTCTATTTCTAAATTTGACCTGCAGTCTGTTCCAGCAGACTCATCTGGATCAGCGGATCCAATGCAATTACACTGGCCGAGTTCCTTCTTAAAACAAGTTTGTGAAGGCACTAAGCCATCTATTTTCTTAACTGATTTTGGCTCTAATTCAGTGCCCTCATTGGCAACAGAAAGAGATGAAGATTCTTGTCCATGGTCAGCCAAACCTAGCTCATTTACCAACAAATGGTCATTGTTAACAATACATCTCTGTGATGTACATTCTGTGTCATGTTTATCAGATTGACCACTTTCTGTATTTATCTTTTCTGTGCTTTCTCCAAGTAGAACAGAACAGCTGGTTGCCACATTGTCAGATTTCACTGGCTTCTTATTGCTTATTTTTCCCTTCTCTTTTTTCTTGAAATGCACTGTAGACTTATTTCCACCCTTCCTCTGAGGACAAGCAAAATAACGATAAGCTGCCCTGAATCTCTCCACAACATATTCATAAACAAGTTGGCTGTTTAAGCTCCGCGCAACATTCCTCTTGACTGAAAATGGATCTAGTAAAAAAAGAAAACAGTCAGTAGCTGTCTCTACTAAAAAGTCTGTGCTACATTTCTAACCTTACATAAATGTATCTTAACTGTTAATATTGTCAGCTAAGTACCTTTCTTCCAAAGTTACCCCAACCTAGGTTCCCAATGATAGATACTTCCTGAAAACTGAGTAATGTAAAACAATAGCAACATTTTTTTCTTTGTTTCTTCCATAAAATAATAAAGGAAAAAGGACACGGTAATAAGATAACTATTAAGAGAATAGCTGAGGAGGTTGGGTCCCTAAATATAGTTTTTTTTCTTTTTTGTGGTTTTTTTGGGGGGGTACTGGGGATCGAACTCACAACTGTGCGCTTGCAAGGCAGGCTCTTATGCCACTGAGCTAAATCCCCAGCCCCCTAAATATAGTTTTAATGATAAAATTACTGGAGAAAAACCTATGCCACTATACCTGTTTTACAGCTTATCATGAATGACAAACTTCAAACTCGAGGACCTAATATTTTTCATCTCTTGTCATAGTCACAGTACAACTGATATTCTTGGACTAAGAAGTAGAACCTTGTTTGTCAACATCAATTGGTTCTCCTTTTTTATTTTTTTCTTTTGAGATAGTATATCACTTACTTCCCCAGACTGGCCTACACACATTTAGCTTAGCCTAGCAATACAATTTATAACATTAATATATGATGTCTAGAGTATACATACACAGAAAAAATAGTCTCCAAATGAAACACATCATCTCACCTTCAATGGCTATTCGCCTTTTTGGCCAGTTTTTGTTCTCTCTTGTTAAAATATCTTGTATTCGTACACATATGACATATTCCTCCAAAGCAAAATCCAGTGTGTAAAATTTTAGCAGCTCTAGCCATAACTGTCCCAGGGATACCTGATTTGGTGTTTCCAATGTTAAAGGAGACTGGAATAAAAAATACTTTTCATTTATGCTTCATAAAACTATAGTATCAATGAACTTTCAGTTAGAAAAGGCCTTAGAGATTACATGTTCAAAAACTGAGACACAAAGGAACAATTTGCCAAGTCAGTTTGAGTCCCAGTTTACTGACTGCTATGAATACTGTGTTCTATTAAAACAATGATTCTCAACTTTGGCTGCACACTAGAATCATGGATGAGTATTAAAGTACACTAATACCTCAATTCCATACCACTCCCACTTTCCATATGACTCAAAAATCTGATTTAACTAACCTGGAATGGATTAGGCATGACAATTTTTAAAGCTTCTTAAAGTGATTCATGTGTAAAATCAAGTTGCAAACAACTGGAAAATAGATATACTACAGTTCCTTATTGTAAGAATTACTTTCAGAATCTAAATAAATATCCTTACTTTTTTTTTTTTTTTTTGGTCATTTTTTTTGAGACAGACTCTCACTATGCAGTTCAGGCTGGCCTTGAACTTACTTTGTAGCTTAGGCTGGCCTCAAACTTACAATGATCCACCTGCCTCAGCCTCCTGAGTGCTAAGATTACAGGCATGCGCCACCAAGTCCGGGCTTTTTTTTTTTTTTGGAGGCAAGGTGTTGCCACGTAGCCCAGGCTGGCCCCCAACACACCATGTAGCCCAGTTAGCATCAAACTTGTAACCATCTTCCTGCCTCAGCTTTCCAAGAGCTGAGATTGCAGAACTGTGCTACCACGCCTGGCCTTACTTTCAAAAAAATGCCTTCATTCAACAAACATTTCTTCAGTACCTACTATGTCTCTGGGGTAGTACTGGGGATTATCATAAAACAATGAGCGCTCACAATTACACATAATGCTTACCATGCACTATTCACTTTTCTTAGAGAAACATATGTATTAACAATTCTATGAAGTAGATACTGTAAGGCAAGAATCTGACTCAACAGACCATAGCTAGTGGGTCCATGTGAATCACTACACTATACTGCCACTCAAATAAGGTAAGGTCCTACTTCATAGACTGTTAGGACAAAAAATAATTTAACCATTATGGTAAAAGCTACATGCTAAAGCTACATGAATAGGACTATAAATCAGAGGGGTCATAATAGAAGAGTTAATACCTGAATCCCAAAGGAACAAGCTAGATGAAAATGTCTAAACATGACCACTATGCAGCATAAGGGCATGAAACAGTTATTCATACATTTAATTCTACAACTACTTATTGAGTTCCTACTATGTACCAGGCAATGCACTAGCACTTGGGATAGCTCTCTAGCAAAAAGCAAAGAATCTTGCCTTTATAGAGCTTATTTTCTAGGAAAAAAGAGAAACATACTTAGTAAGTATACAACATAGTAATTAAGAAGAACTAGGTGTTGTGGAGGAAAAAAGTGGCAATGTGGCAGCAGGAGAAGGTTACAGTTTTAAAATTGATAGGTTTAAGAATAAGATTTGTTGAGAAGGCATGATCTGAGAAAAAAGAATATTCTTGGAACAGGGAAACAATAAACACACGCAAAGTAGATACTGGCTTGCCTGAAAAAGAAAACCATGAAAACTACTATGATAGAACAAGAACAGAAGAGGAAAATAAAAAGCTATACCACTAAGCACCACTTGCCTTTCAGTCTAAATGAAATGAGAAGCAATCAGTTTGTCATGTTGATAATAGACTGTAAGGGGCAAGGACAAATGCAGGAAAATTTATTAGGAAACAATGGCAGTAATCTAGATCACAAATGATGGTGGCTAAGACCACCATGGTAGCAGTGGACATGATGAGAGGTGATCACCATTCCTGACAAACTAGATATGAGGCCTGAAATTAAAACAGGAGTTAGAGCAACTTTGAAGTTTTCAACTTGATAGCTGAAAAACATAGATAGCATCAACTAAGGTGGGACTATGTGTTGAACAGTCTAAGAGGAACCCAGAACTCAACATGGACACTGCAGTTTAACATATCTCACCAGGAACTAGTGGGATATACAAAGAATCCAAGAGAGGTACAATAGAGATTTAAGCTAAAGAGTCATTATACAGATGGTACTTAAAATCCAAAGATTACCATAGGTATGTAGACACACTTAAAAAAAAAAAAAAGATGTAGCTCTTCAATATTAGGAGAAGAGAGAATAAGCAAAATCAGCATAGGAGAATGAAAAGCTATCGGGTGCTGTCCTAAAAGTAAAGAACTGTTTCCAAGAAGGAAGTAATTAATTGGCAAATGTCTGTGGTAACAAACAAACAAACAAAAAAAGAGAAATTACCATTGAGATTAACAATCTGGAGATTACTGACATTGCTGATACAAGTTTTGATAGACTGACAATGTGAGTTACGGGGACAGTTATGGGGAAAAATCAGAAATAGTGAATTACAGTCAATTCTTTCAAGAATCTTTACTGCAAAGGCATAGAAAAAAACAGCTGGGAAAAGGACCGGTACCAAGATTATTTTGTTTTCATGGTACTGGTGATTGGACCCAGGACATATGCACTGCACTACCTCCCCAGGTGTTTATGTTTTTGAGACAGGGTCTTGCTAAGCTACTAAATTACCCAGCTGGGCTCAAATCTCTGTCTTCCTGTTCAGCCTCCCAGAGTTCTGGTATTACAGGCACACAACACTATGCCTAGCTAAGATTTTTCTTTAAAATGGAAGAAATGAAAGCAGGTTTGATTCAATAAAGAATGAAAAATTGGCAATGTAGGAAAGAAAGAAAAGAATCACTGGAGTAAAATTCTCTAACTCCTAGAGCAGTGAAGGAACAGTATTAAAGAGAAAATGACTAGATGAAAACATGAGCAGTTCCTTTATGAAAGCAGGCAGTAAGGTGGTGTGTGAGTACACATGACAGCAGATGAAGTTCTCCTTTGACTGCTTTGGTTTTCTCCATGAAGTAAAAACCAAGATCATTAGGTGACAGTATTTGTGGTCTGAGGAGACAATAGACAGTAATCTAGGGAAGAAGGAGAGATGAAATAAAGACGTGTATATCTAGGGAAATACAAATAATTCAAGATAGCTATACCAACAGTTTCAGAAATTTTAGTATTTCTATAATAACGCCATAGATTCTGGAGGACACAATTCATGTAAATTTACCTTTGGTTAATGCCTGGCATATAGCAGGTCCTTAATAAATGAATGTTGAATGATTAATAAGCAAACCACCTCCTCAAACAACAAAGGGCCTTTATTTCTTCACGCAAATTGGCAACATAATCCCTGTATACTAAAGTTTTGGTCAGAACGTAACTCCTAAAGAAAATTTTCTTTGTTTAGATGAAACAAGATATAAAGAGAATATAACTTTGACATGATTCAAATACAAGTCTTCCAAAGTGAAACAAGAATTTATTATAGAATCTCAGTACTTAAAAACTAAACCAGATCAACCCCTCACTTCATAGATGAGGAAAATGAGGCCAAGAGGCTTACTCAAAGTCAGTGAATCTATAATTGAAAGTATCACAAATTCTACAGATAGAAAAGCCAAAAATAAAAATGAAAACAAAAAAGCTTACTTTGCCATGTTTTTCCTTCATGGCATTACTTTGGTTGTCTGTTTCTGTCTTCTTGGTATCATCTTTTGGTTGGTCTGCCTTAGCTTTGTTTTCCTCAGCAATTGAGTTTTTCTCAGTTGCACTACTTGACTTATATTCCCACTTCACAAACTTCTCTTCTACTATGCCCTTCAGCTGAAAGTCATCCATTCTTTTTGGGTCAAAGCCTTCAATCTATATAAAAAGGCATTCCAAATTGGTAGTGGAAAAATTATTAAAAAAAAAAAAAATGGACAAACAGACAAACCAGAATTCCAGCTTAAAATATTTGAGCAGAGCACTCTGCAAAAGCAAACTACAAATATATACATGCACATACATACCACAAACACATGCTTACCCAACTTCCAAGTAAGCAAGGAAGAATAGGGGGTTTTCTTTGTTGCAGAAAAAACATTGCCATTAAAACAAAACAATACGAAGGGATTCCACCATCAGTTTGGGAGTCAATATAGCACAACTGCAAAATCAAGGGGAAAAAAGTACTAGCATTTAAATTTCCTCAGTTTTCACATTAAAAGTAGCTTCTTTTTTCTACCTTAATCACTGTTAAAAAGTTCAACCAACAATGAAATAAATATATTAGGACTAACCTGAAATCTCATTAGCCTGAAACAGTAACATGTCAGTGATCAATTTTTCATTTACTGCTTTGTGCACATAACCAACTTTTCTTTCACTGCTTTATGTACATAAATACACATACATATTTCAGTTCAATGAAGCCACACTTTACATATACTGTTTTTACTGTGCTTTTAAAAATGTCTTTTGTCTAATCTCCCCCACTATGTCTGCCTTGGTATTAACCTTCTATGTATTCTTCCATGCCTTATAAGAATTAGACTACACATATACATACTTCTATTTTTATATACAGGGAGAATTTTTTGTTTTACCCAAACAGTATATTATAGGTATTCTTCTGTATATTATGCTTCATCCTGAATAGTGCATTAAAGTCCCTTTAAGTCCATCAGCATAAATCTGATACATTCTTTTAATTGGTTATGACACATTATTTTAATTGGTTATATTATAGTTTATTAGAATAGTTACTCAACAGTTCCTCCCCTCAGTGACATTTACACTTTGTTCTCAATCCATGCCATTTCAAACAATGCTGTAATATTTACTCTCATACATATTTCCCAAGTACTGGTGCTTATTTCTATTGACTGCTTTCAGTAATGTATTTTCTGAATTTTAAAATATGTAATATTCTATAAGATTATTTTCCAAAATCACTATAAGAAGTCCTCTACTTTTCACCATTAATGAGTGTGTGTGTATGTATGTGTGTGTGTGTGTGTGTGTATATCCCTCCCAATAAAAGGTACTTTCATTTAAAAATCTGTCAACAGGGTGAGATGTAATAAAGTTATTTCCATTTGTCCCTAATGAGGTTATGTAAATTTTTAATGTGGTCAGTAACCATTTGGATTTATTCTTTTCTAAACTGCCTTTTAAATCTGTTACCAGTTTTTTTTCATATATGACATACCAATTTATAGACTTTTTTTTACTTACAGATAATAACTTTGCATTGAGCTGTATCTCTAATAGTCCTTTTTTCTTTTAAACTGGTGTCTCACTAAATCACTAAGTGCCTACAGGGCTAGAACTTGTTATCCTCGTGCCTCAGCCTTTCACAGTCCTGGGATTAAGGAAGAGTACTGCACAGTTGGCCAATAATAATCTTTATTACCTCAAACATGCATTTGAAAAATGACATTCATCCCAATCTGCTATTGTTCTTCTAACACTACTTATGGTATAGCTTCCAGGTACCCTATCATGTAAAAAGTTCTCCTTAGTCCATAGTTTACAAACACTCCTAAATTTTCTTATAAAATTTTTAATTTTCATTTAAGTGTAACTTATTTGTAGTGTCTAAGGAGCCAACATTATTTTCTACCAGAAAGATGTACTTATGATTGAACCATTATTAAATAAACCACAAATTTATCACTGAAATAAATTCTTTTCTTTCACATATCAAAATTTATACACAATAGGATTTACTTCAATGCATTCTATTCTGTCCCACAGATTTGTCCATTACTATCCCAATGTTATACTCTTTACCAAAGCAGTTTTATAACAGTACAGTGGCCCACCTTTTATTATACTCTGAATTTTTGTTTTGGCTTTTTGAGACAGGGTCTCACTGGCCTTGAGTTCACTTTGTAGCCCAGGCTGGTCCCAAACTTAAAATGATTCTCCTGCCTCAGCCTCTTGAATGCTGGGATTTACAGGCATGCACCACCATGCCTGGTTCTACTCCAAATTCTTTTAACTAATCTTAAATATTTATCCTTACAAACTTTAAGACTATTTTACTATATATTTTAAAAACTACCAATAATTTCAAGTGGAATTAATATACATATGAAAATCAAGAAAATTTTACATTTTAGGGCTTATATATAGTATCTTGGTATTTCTGCACTTCCCAGAAATTCAGTCATCAGCTACTCACTTTTCCCCTAACTCTCACTTTTAATTTATCTGCAAGCTGTACTTCCAAAACTGTCTCCATCTTTGCTTCATATCCACTCTAATCTAGCATAATTATCACTTTAGTTAATGTAACAAAAGACACTCTTCACTGGATTCCATGACCATTCTTTACAGCAATCTTTAAAAATGTAAGTCACATTAAATTATATATTGTTTTTAAAACTTTGTTTTCTTCTTGCCATTAAGTACATACAGGGTTTTCACTACAGATATTACCTGTCTGACTTCATCTCCAACTTTCACCTCATGCACTTCACTCCAGTCATATTTGCCTTTCTTTTTGCTCCTTGTAACCACTCATTCTTAGAGAGTTGTGGTAGCTATCCCTTATTATTCCATCAGATTTTCACATGCTTTGCACTTTCCAATGCTTCCAAGAAGCTTTTCTGTACTGTTCACTGTCTATTCATGCTCTCATATTCTCTCTCCCATCCCCATCATCTTCTGTGATCCTGGAAACTGAGCCCAGGGTCTTCACACTGAGCTATATCTCTGGTCCTTTTTTAAATTTTGAGACATGGTCTCACTAAGTTTTTTATTAACACTTTCTAATGATATGACATACAATCATATGAATCAAGAGGTAGCTCTTAAAAAAAAGTTTCATTCAGGGCCTGGGGTTTAGCTCAGCGGCATAAGTGCCTGCTTGGCAAAAGCAGGGTCGTGAGTTCGATCCCCAGCACCAAAAAAAAAAAAACACCAGTTTCATTCTTCCAATATTTACACATTATTTCATTTCCTTAATGTGTTACTAAAATATCCAAAATATAAGACATCAATAACTAACATGTCTATAAGCAATTCCCTGTTTAGAATAATGCCTGCTATTTTTTTTTTGGAAACAGTATTTACTGTAACTTTTACTTCTAGTTAACATAAAAACTGAAGTTTGTCTGTCTGCCAAGAGCATGCCATGTCAGTATCTATAATGCTTTTGTGCTGTGTTCATTAATATATCAAATTAAACTATTCTAAAATTTCTGAAATAAGTAATGTGCATTGTCATGGTACATTAAACTCTCATAAACTGACATATTCTGTTTCTCTTTTATTTAGGTTTCTACATCAACATAAGATTGGTCCTAGTTGGGTTGATATTTTAAAATTATTATGTTCTTCTTTAGGTAACAAAGATTTAGCACAATAGCTAGAGCTATATGGTAATGACTTGGTACATTTAAAATTATAACTCCGGAAAAAAAAGGAAGGTTAAAAAAAAAAACTTGTCGGAGAAGAGACAAGATGGCAGACTGGTAGGTAGCAGGAGAGAGACCCTCTCTGAGAGAGACAGCTCAAATGCCAGAATACAACACCCTGGAGAGACCCAAACAGAGAGAGATAGACTCTCACAACCCAGAAAGAAACTAAAATGCAAAAACCCGCTCGAATAAGAGGTCCTGGGGCTACTATTAGTGAAGATAAGATCGGCAAGCACGGCACCCGCCTCCAGACGCCTGAATTCCACCCGACCTGAACAAGCGATCCGCGCCAAAGCGACTGGCTTGAGCCGCCGGAGCCTAGAGCTGAACAGCCCGGCGCTGCACACAACCCACCCAGAGGCACCATTAATTCCCACCTCAGCCGTGCTGAAGTCGGAGGTCGGGCAGTCCAGCAGTTCTTGGGGACACGGTGAGTGATGAGAATAAGACCCTCCCACGGGAAAGGGGAAACCAACTGGACGACATGTTGGATTTGGGCAGGACAGCCCTAACTCCATAAGGAAGTGGCTTCAGCTGGTTATTCCCCTCGCCGAGCAGATTGGTGGAATCTGCTTGAACTAGGCCACGCCCCTGGCGGGGACCCAGTTACTTCCCTGAGATCAGTGCACACTGA